>OZ010687.1:9909736-10051197 GCA_963932265.1 Thymelicus lineola | reverse complement strand
GTTTAAAATATTAATAATGATGTACTTATTTTATGATTTTCAGAGATATCACAAAATGAAACTGCCAGAATTGAATAAAAATACAAAAAAAATAATTGGAAATGGTCTCACAATTGAGAGGTAATGGTTAATTATAATTTGAGAAATTCAATATTACAGCATATTATATTAATACAATATTTATAACGTTTATACTACAGTGTTAGAACAATTTGTATCGATTTTAATAAAATATGTTCTCCATGTCCCTTAATAAATTCAATGGATATTTTTACGGAGCATAACGTTAGACAATTGTTTTATGGAGAAGGATGTGACGTGATGAGACGAAGGGACTCCTCGTTATACCGTTGCATGTCGAATTTTACAAAATATTAGTTCCCGTATATCTTTTCATTGCTCGAAAATACAATATACCTAATAATATCTCATACGCAGATAATCCGGGTTGCAGATGTAGATACCTACCTAATACATCTTATTTCCGGAACAAGAGATAATTACTTATTTTTATCAAACTGGGAATGATAGTAAAGGTTTTAAGTAATTTTGTTAAATTAAGAAGTTTTTTTCAATTATAGACAACTAGTAAACAAGGTTTATCAACGTTGTTTGTTATCAACTTTTAAGTGCTTAATTTACTCGAAAACGCTTTAAACTTCATTAGGTTTAAACATAGTCTTTGAAACTTTATACATCATATTCACTCGATAGATAGATAAGATAACTCAGGACACAATAAACTTTGCTATTCCATCACTATCTCCTCCAAGCTCGGCGATGCTACAAAACATAATGCCGTTAGAGCCTTAATTGCCAATAAAACAAGAAACTATACTTTAATTTCTTAACTTGGAGGAATGTTCGTACTTGTGACAAAATGAAAATTGATCATCTTAAAGTAAGATAAGTTTGGAAAGTTATGATAGAATTGAAGTGCTTCCGGCGATGAGCGCTGAAACAAAAATGTTAGTTGGTGATTTAGTTATCGTTTACGCTAATTATAACTCATCTTCCCCCTAAGTACTTTGTTTAAGTAATAACAATAATATATTGTTTTCTGTAGCTTTTATAAATATTTAAATATAATTTATGATAATTATGTTGCTTAAAAGATATAGATCCTTATGAATGAACCTTTCGGTTGCTATCATAAAATACAGGATATTAATTACTTTTCACATTTCACCGGTTTGATTCCCGGCTCAAGCAGGTGATTTTTCAAAAATCTTTGACTGTAGTTTTACTTATTTTTGGAAATAAAGGAATGTTTCCTTTGAGTAAAAGCCATCATCAATATTCAGGGCCGTCTTTTATTTTCAGCCTGTTTAAGCTTAAAACTACACTTTAGCCTAATCTAGCAGACATATTGTTTATGTTCTAGCAGAATGTAGTTTAACGCCCCAACTCCGTAAGGTTCGTTTAATTAGTCATATGGAGTGCAGTTTACGGAAAATTAAAGTTAAGTATATAAATTACTTAATTATGTTCCGTAATCTCGTCCTCATATTTTGTACTATGTAGTACGTGCTCTGTGCTACTTGCCGTCACAATGTTTAAAGATAAGCGCGTTCTTCATTCTCTGTGGTACGTCCCTAGCTCCATCTGTCCACCACTGGCAATGTCATTGTGCTTTTTTGTGCAAAACGTGCTGTCACGAAATTTTATTTTCATTTTATTTTCGAATTTTATAATCGTTTTTACAGTCCTTTTACAGTATTTTTTCAGTTATTATAGTACGCCCAATTTGAATTAAATATGGGAAAATATGAAAAGAGAAAATGAAAATAATTGAGTCAACGGATTCTAGAGTTGGAAAAACACATGAATAGGTCCCGTCTTAGAAACAGCGGTATGTTTTGATAACTTCTATTAGCTTAATTAAACGCAGTTTTTTGCCCCTGATGTTACTTCGACAAATTTTATTACACACACTAGTCTCTGGAGTTTTCACGAGAGGTTAACCATGAGAACGATGTTGTGTCTACCTTCGACAAATTTTATTACACACACTAGTCTCTGGAGTTTTCACGAGAGGTTAACCATGAGAACGATGTTGTGTCTACCTTCGACAAATTTTATTACACACACTAGTCTCTGGAGTTTTCACGAGAGGTTAACCATGAGAACGATGTTGTGTCTACCTTCGACAAATTTTATTACACACACTAGTGTCTGGAGTTTTCACGAGAGGTTAACCATGAGAACGATGTTGTGTCTACCTATAACAAATAGGTAACTACCATGTTTCGGCTTTCACGAGGGGTTAGCTAATGGTGCCGCATTTTACGCATCAAGATATTGTTACCACCTATAACAAATAGGTACCACGCAAATGCTTTCACGAGAGGTTAGCTAGTGGTCCCGCATGTAACGCGACAGGATATTGTAACCACCTATAAAAATAGGTACCACACCACGCACATGCTTTCACGAGAGGTTAGCTAGTGGTCCAGCATGTAACGCGATAGGATATTGTAACAACCTATAAAAATAGGTACCACACCACGCATATGCTTTCACGAAAGGTTAGCTAGTGGTGCCGCGTGTTCCGCGATAAGATATTGTGACCACCTATTACAAGTAGGTACCACGCACATGCTTTCACGAGAGGTTAGCTAGTGGTCCCGCATGTAACGCGACAGGATATTGTGACCACCTATAAAATAGGTACCACACCATGCATATGCTTTCACGAGAGGTTAGCTAGTGGTGCCGCATGTTATGCAGCGAGAAGGGATTCATGGAGCTTTTACGGAAGACGAGGATGGAACAGACTCAAGTCACACAACTAGAAGCCGTTCGCCTCATGATCGGAGTCGATCAAGCCGATGCTCGAGAAATCATAAAAGCAGGCGCCGCTCCTTTCCTCCAATTCTAATATCCACAGCCGATCATCGACTCTGCCTGACAGAGATGCAGTCAGACAGAAAGAGAGGGGGGGGGGGGCAGACTACTACGGAAGAACAGGTACCTCGTCAATAAAACAACACCAGGTAAAGGATAGCTCTCTGCCAGCAGGCTTCAATGACATGATTCTGTCAACGAATAATAAGCAGCACATTGAGGTATTGAGTGATTCAATAAGGCTGTTAGTTGACTTATTCCATGATCGGTTACACATAGGACACTAATTCTTCCTGGTCTGAATACCCATGTGACTCAGGTATCATTATCATCGACATCGGGGTCAAGAGCAACCATGATTCAGATACAATGCGGTGGTTTAAAATTATTTTATAATCAATGGTGTGAAAAGTGATATTACATCCAATCCAACCATTATTGGCAGTATAAGGGGTTATACAATGCTATTTAAACGCAAGACCACACGAACTGTTTTGTCCACAGTACAATATTTTTTCTAAAATAGAAAATAGTTTGTTTGCTCTCGAAGTAGGACAGCTATTGGAACTAGGTTCTATACAATCATGATTTCTTGCTCAGGGACATGAAGTTTGATACTTAACCTTAAGAAACTTATAAAATTTGGTGTCACCTTTATGATACTTTGTGCATTGCAGACTCCTATGATGATTGTGCGCAGAATGCATTGACTACTGGGGAATCTAAGGTTTATTATTAACTCACAAAAAAGTTCTTTAAAACTCAGTCAGGGTTGTCTTTATCTAGGATTTATGCCAGATTTTATTCCATGTTCCATATATAATATCATCTTCCCTAGAAGAGGGACCATGTTGTCTTTGTTAACAACCACTAAACGCCCTTGCTTCGCTTCGGTAAACCTATTGGTAACCACATTTGAGTAAATAAATGTATGGACGGTATCTTTTAAATCGACATGACTTTTTTATTATTTATGAACCGATTGCAGTAAAACAGTCACTGAATGGTGATCCAAGCTTACTGCAATACAACAGTGAAGATTGCACCTAACTATAACGCGGTTCTTGAGATTGGTCGGAACAAACGCGCAGACAAGCAGACAAAAAGTACAGTTTTATTATAATATGTATATTAATGGATGATATGAAATAAAAATAAATAATAATAGTAATAATAATAGTCAAAACATAGTTGTTATACTTTGGAATTTGTCCAATTACTTGGTCTTCTTGTAGTTTGCTTGTAAATCCATAGAATATGGTATCTTCTATACGAAATCCCTGGAAAACTACAATACAGTGATTTTAAAAGATTTTAATGGAAATTATATTGCAACAATAATATTATCAAAAGGGATTCAATCAGATCGGGATGAACTGATCGGGACATTACACATCCAAGTAATAACAGGAAAATTATACAATTTAATTTTAGTTTACAGATTTCCTCAGATGCTTCGCAAACAGATTGCGGACTTGTCTGTAATAATGTGAGGAGTCACGGACACTGAATAGAAGAAGAGAATCTTTTCAAATAAAATTAGGAACAGCTTTTAAATGGTTAAAAACGTTTACATCTAAGTAATTACTGCGAGGTTTTTGCTTTGGAAAGATAACACAATTGCTATAGCATACGTTAAGAAAATGAAAGCTACAAGGTTGCCACATATCAATAACTTAGCGAGAGAGCTATGGCAGTGGAATGAGAGAAGACACGTCATATGGGTGTATGCATTTTACATCAGCTCAAAAGAAAACTCCATCACAGATAGTGAATCCAGACGTTCAAAATCTGAAATCGAATGCCAACTGAGTGACATTGTTTATGAAAGTTGTATACGCCTTAGATGACAAATAACACTGGATGGATCAATTGTAACAATTTATTTACAATAGTTATCAATGCATAGTGATAATTCAATTGTGTATCTAATAAAGATAAATAAATTAATTAAATAAAAGTATAATAAGCAGATTCGATGAACCGCAGGTGGTCCTCTTTGCTGATAGGAATAACACCAAATGTCGGGATTACAATTATAACATGGTTCTCAGACCCAGAAGCATATTCTATAGATACATTCATCTTGAGATGGAATGACATGTTCTTTTATGCATTTCCATTATTCACGCTTATAAGAAGAGTGCTGAAGCAAATTATAGGAGACAAGACAAAAGTTGTGGTTCCTATGTGGCTCTCACAGCCCTGGTATCCACTTTAGAACTCCATGGCTATATCTGAAAAAATAAGAATTAAACCTCGATATAACTAATTTATTCTTATCTCCTTCTACAGACTTGCACGTGTTATACATATAAGAGCCTTACTCTGATTGCAGCCATATAGTCAGGAGAACATTTCTAAGAAAAGTAATCCCTGCTTTCTCAATGGATATAATGTTAGCCTCATTATCAGGAAACAATACGGGTCTGCTCTTGGTGCATGAATTTCACACTGCCAGAGCTACAATGTAGATCCTTTTGGAAGGTTGTTTCATATAGTTCAATGAATACCATCAGGTCAGCAATTTCCGTAACAAAATAAGGTCCTCAACTCGGCATAATACGATATGATATTACGAGTTTGTGGGATCCAAGTATAGTAGATTCTAGACTATTTCTAGACTCTTAGCTTAGAGGTACACTCCTTACTAACGCTGTCTTTTATCTGCATTAAGGATATTGCTGTTAATTCTGATTCTATAATATCAAAATTTTCAAAATTTAATTTATGAAAACTTGTGGTTCTTATCAAATACAACATAATTTAACTTTACAGTTTTTCAAACAAAATACAGATATCTGCCCGGCTAACAATCCTACTATATTATTTACACTTACAAAAATATGTGAGGCAAAATTGTAAATCATTAATTCTAACTGTTAGGAAACAGCACCAACCAACCTCACTGCAACTATCAGCCGATAGATTAAACAAGTTCGGGTTAATAGTGGATTAGACACTTCCATATTTACAGGCCAGAGACATGCTTTACTTCAAAAGCCTCGTATGCCGGCATTATTGTGGACTATTGAGGTTATAAGGAAAGCAGCCGGTTAGTTCACCTTTTCCTCCACATTTGCTTCATTTTATAAAAGACCAATGATTAGTGGTCTCAGTCAATTAACTCAAAATGTATGCTCGTTGCATAAAGTTGCATAAAGACACCTACACATTATGAGACTGACAATTTAACAATTATTATTATCATTTCTTTACGTTTTTTTTTAAACTGTGGTATATACGATACAATAAAAAGAGGATGTTTCTTTACTTAATATAAATATTATTTGTTAATTGTATGTGATTATCATCACGAAATTATTAATGAATGAATTATTATCAACCCAACTTTCTTCTTTGAACATCTACATAGTACAAAATATGAGGACGAGATTACGGAACATAATTAAATAGATCGGACTAACTTACCAAGTGACGTCCGATCCTCAATTATGTGAAGTAATCTCGTCCTCATCCTAGACCCAACCCTTCCCAGGTAATATTCTTAAAAGAATATACCTACATACTGCTGGTATCCTTTGAAGAATAATTTGTATTTCGCAAGTTACGTTCATAATGATCTGTATTGCCTACTCTAACCCCTTCTCTGAAAGTTGTGTTGTAGAGCTTTGAAACAATGACATTGCCAGTGGTGGACAGATGGAGCTAGGGACGTACCACAGAGAATGAAGAACGCGCTTATCTTTAAACATTGTGACGGCAAGTAGCACAGAGCACGTACTACATAGTACAAAATATGAGGACGAGATTACTTCACATAATTGAGGATCGGACGTCACTTGGTAAGTTAGTCCGATCTATTTAATTATTTAATGATTGATCATTGAAGTTTTTGAATATCAAGTCAAATCAACCACTCATACTCGTAATTGACACTGAATGTTACCAGTACTGCCATAAATAAAATGTCGTAACCTCTTTATTTTGTTTTAAAGAAAAAAATTGGTTGTCTGTAAAGTCGGTTTACGGACAATGGTTTTACGTGATAACGTCTATTTCGTAGAAGAATAATTTATGATATAAATAATGTAATGTAAGAACGTAATGGAAGCCCTACGCACGGAGCCGCGGTGTTACTCGCCAGTTGTGTCAGCTTGAACATGGCTTGACGCGCCACCGCGACCCGCGTATCTAGCTAGATTATAATATTAAATTTCATACTAACTATACGATTTTAAACATATTTGAGTTGAAAATTTGGTTTAAATCGTTTTAAATATCAGGAGCTGCGCGACATCTGTGATTTTCTTGACTACAACTAAAGTCCGAGTCGATGTACTGTGTAAAGTTCTTTCAAGTAGTTCATACCTATAAACAGAGATGACGCTATTGTAGATTTTCGTTTTCATATAATAATAATACGTACGAGCTACGAGAAATCATTTCTTTTCAAAAGATTGTAAAATAAAATAAAAATTACAATTTTACTTATTAAATTACAGATATATATTTCGTTTTATTATTATTCAGCGTATCTCTTTCTCGATACTTTGCGCGCGTTGTGGCTCGTGACCTTCCAAGCGGACCGATTACGCTTGAGTGGGAGAGAGACGGCCGGTCTAGCGTGCCTCTCTCTCTAATGCTGCGCGCGCTTCCGTAACGTTACTCCGGCCGTTACTCGGTTTTCGTGAATTCCTCTCAGGCTCATCGTCTTTATAAACGTTATCACGTTAAAAAAACCTACTTTGCAATGTTTTTAACATAGATTTTAAGTAAGAAAAACAGTAACGAATTTTTGCCAGATGTAACATAATTTATACACAATGGATGAAATACCAACACGAACTTTTCAAATATTTTTATTTTTATAATATTTTAATCATATTAGACTTTTTTATATAAATAAGTAATATTAATTAAGGTTACATATTTTGTTACTTCGGTTGAGTTCTACGTAGGTATATTGTTTCTGACATATTCTGAATTTACTTTCTGATTAGGCTAGATATCTAGAATGATAATATAATATTTGCACAATATTAATTCATTGTTTGCGCACTATTACGGATTTGTATTTATTCATGATTGGATTCCTCGTTTCTCTTCGCAACCAAAAGGTTTACGTCACTGTGCACATAGACACAGTCTGGAGTCAAGTCAGTCGATCATATTTGTTTACCAGAATCCAAATTGCTACTCGTAAATTCTATTGAATGAAACTGGAGTCAAAACCTTCGCCTGTCAATATTTCAGGGGTACCCAAAATTGTAATGAAAATATGTTATAGATTTTTAGTCCGTCAAGGTAAATATTCTTATGGGTGTTATGTCTCATTATCATAGCGTGATTAGCGAAATTAGGTTCAGTGTTATTGAATGAATTTTATGAATTAGTTATGAAAAATTATGTTCAGTTATTAAAGGCTCACTATTAAAATTATCATTGACCTCTGTATATCTGCAAGATTTTCTTAAGAGGGTGAAGGTGAAAATGAAGTCTGTTTCATTACTTTCAAATTCTAGTCACAATCGTATATCGATGTCGGTTCAATTTTGGTTGTACAATTTAAATCTTTACTGGTATAAAGATACACCTGAATAACGATGCGCGGACGGATGACAGCTAACATAAAGTGGCGTGTACCGAAGGCTTTTATGAATACCATATGAGGCGACCGCCATTTTTACGTACAAAAAATCGGCAGGGAATCAAAGTCCACATGTCCGTTGCGGCCTACCTTAATTTTCCTCCATGGTGTGCGCCCTGCATACCAAAGAAAGGACGGACATCAGCTTTATACCAAGAACGAGATTTTCATACAAATTATGTAAAAGGTCTGATTCTAATATCCATACCTTTTAAATAAAATAAAGTTCAATGGTTTGGTTCGTGTCTCATAGACATAAAAGATCGGGCATTTCGTCTACTGTTCTAAGTGGGCACTGCAACCCATGGTCTTTATGCGTCATGAACTACATTTCTAGGTATGTACCTAGATGCTAATTCGATGATAACGACATTTCTATTCCTGTGGAATAATACGAAACGCCGCGTCGCTGACCCCAATATGTTTTTATCGAAGCTTATTTTAAGAAACTTACTTAGCAGTAAGTATGGCGAAGTTGGACTCTTTGTAGGTGTAAAGTTTTTAACTTGCGCAAAATATTGTTTTAAGGAAAAAACACATTTGAAGTAAATATTTGTGGGAAGATTTTCTACAATACCTACTGGCGAGCAATCGACAATACCAAAGTAATTTTGTTAATTTCGCCTTAAATTGCTTGATCTCGTTTACGGGCCCTTGAAGATTGTACCAAGTTTTCACAAAGTTTGTGTGTAATTTATTGTTTACCGTCACTTTGTTGTGTTTAACTTACTTTACTCGAATTAACCATGCGAAATATTTTTACTTTAGTTACTTAGTTTACTGTTATTCTGGTTCCTAATGGTTTGCTGTTTAGAAAATTACTTGGGTAGGTTCCACGTTAAATCTATTATTATAATTATGAGCTGATTTTGATCAAGATCATTTGCAAAAATTGTCGATTAAAATTCTATGTCTGACAATGGAATCAGTACGCGCTTATCGATATTTGAAGTGAAATATAATTTTTTATGAATAAGAGGAAACTAGTTACTAGACCATGAATGGTGAAAAAGGATGCACAAAAGGACATTGACAAAAACTAGTATTTAAATAATTTTACAAATATAATTATGTGTTTAAACACTTATAGATTTGACAGACTTCTTGTCTATATCTTACATGTGGGTACATAGTACCTACGAGAGTATCATAATCTACTCATTAAAGGCTTTAATCACAAGTTAAATGAAGGCGATTCCCTAATAACTTTCGTGTAACTTTCGAACTGTCGCTAATAACGAAACTTGCGGTTAACAGTGTCGGGAAAGTGAGTGGGTGGTTCCACGGTGGTATTTGGTATTATCTTATGTTAGGACTCGAAGCAACATTATGAGAATTTAACCTTTGTGAATCTTTCATTACAAAATTATGTTTTTATTTCGTAAGCACCTTCCAAAAAGCCAAAAAAATGACGTGCATAAGTGTATCAATGATACCTATATGAATAAAATATTTTGACTTTGACTAAGTAATACCGCTCATCGTGTGTTTCTGTTTGGTCCAATGGTGATGATGACACTATTATAATAACATTTCCTTGACTTATTCAATTATGAGTCCGTAAGTAATAAAATTGCAAATAAATTGCACAGTAATAATATCTAACGTGACTCTAATGTTAGCATCGATAGTGGCTAGGTAATAAAGTGAAACACTCACGGATTTATAGATACTTATAAAGTATACTTTCAGAGCACACTTTCAGCGCATTGCCGCGAACACATCCAATCTTTATGACGTCATTAAACATATTTTTATGAGGACACCGCGGTGTAGTATATTATTACTCGAGGGGATGTAGCAACACAATGCCGTTTCATTGGTCAGTTATTTGCGAAATCAAGCCTTCATCGAAATTGACAGTGTCTGCTATTAAACATTTATAGGGCGATACATCACACGCCCGCATCGAAATGGAATCACGATAATATACGCACAATAACGAAATGTATTTTTCATTTATAAATTTTAAATTTCAGATCTATACTTACTACACTTTACAAACTATACGGCGTGGATTGCAATATCAAGATTTTATTATGAATCAATGTTTAAATATTTGGACAAGTCGACAAACGAGCTGACGTTCCGCCTAATGGTAAGCGGCCACCGTCGCCCATGGACATCAGTAGCAACACCAGAGCGGCCCAATCACTGATGCATTGTCGGCCAAGAATGAAGAGAAAAAGAAAGACCTGGCTCCCGAGCCCTCAGCCGTAACACAACGACGGCTGACTCAGACAAGATGATGGATGGAACAAGGAGGATGGTAACCAGAATAAACCTATTCACGTCGTGGGTGCCATGGACAACACACAGAGACAAGAACACTCACACCCAGACCGAGAACAGAAATTCAAACTCATCATTCACCGCCTCGCTGGGAATCAAACCCAGGACCCTCGGCAAGGCGATCCGGCATGGTGACCATTGCGCCACACGGGTCGTCGACGGAAATACATATACATAAGGTATCATTCGGGAAAGTACGTCATATGTTGTCTTCAAAAAAGTTACGTCAGTGACTAAAGTCGAAGGTGTTAGTGAAACGCGTGTTGCCATTGCTGACCTACGGGATCCGTGTCGTGGTGCTTCACTATTGGCCTAATGCATAAGCTTAGAGCCACCTTTATGAACGATCTATGCTCGGCATTTCTCTACGCGAACGAATCAGAAATAATGAAATCCGTAGATGAACGAAGGTGACTGACAGTTCGACATAGCTTAGATAATTAGCCGGCTGAAGTGGCAATGGGCTGGCCACATAGTTCGAAGGACCGATAACCGTTGGGAAAGAAAGATCATCGAATGGAGACCAGGTGGACCAATGACCTGAAGAAAACAGTGGGTATCCGCTGGATTCAGATGGATCAGGATCGGTCTGAGTGGCGTATATTAGGGGAGGCCTATATCCAGCAGTGGACCTCTAAAGGCTAATGAATGGATGGATGGATGAAATAAGGTATATTTATAAATGCGATATTTTTATAACAAGTTATTGTTGTTCGCAAATCAAAAAGATACATCAAAAAGACACACTATGTTTGAGATAAAGTAGTTATTTTATTTTTATTAAAAAATGTTTTATATTTAATAATCTCTTTCACGATAAATATTTGATTCACTGCGAAGCCAAAAGAAGTATTAATATTAAGTCAAATCAAACGATAATTACCTACTTCCAGCCAAACAAAACGTTCTAAGAAGCTGACAAAATGCCACGTCAATTCACCAAATTACGGAGTAATTGAACCGAATTTCAGAGTGAAGCTCATGTAATGAAACCAGATAAAGGGAAGTGAGGAGAACGAGGGGCTTATTCAATTCGGCCGCGAGCTTTTCCTGACACTGACTTAAGTATATAGTTAAGATTTAGCCAAGAAAGTACCACTAATGTGTACTCTGAAAGTAGTCTCAACAACCGGCCGCTTAAGTACCGCCAGCTGAAACTTGCCACCCATTAGTTAGCTCCGGAAACACATTATAGTTTAACTTTTCTTAGAGGAGACAAATAACATTGCTTCAGATAATATTGGATCGTATACTTTATCATGAGGTATATTTATTGTTGGTATACTTTTGTTTTCAGCACCTAAGTAATTTGACTATGATAATCAAAATGAATGTTAATAAATATAAAACGAATATTATATTATTTAATATATCCAACAGATTCACTCTAAATCGATTTCTGCTATTTGTAATCGGAATGAGAATGAAAAATGTTTTAGCGATATTTTAAATTTTTGTATGTCTCATATTAAATAGTCTCTCTCTTCTCAAAATATCTATTATAATTTGTGCAACAAACGTAAATCTCCTTGCCCCTTAGTCATTCGTTTTATGAGTAGTCACTTAGGAATTTAAATATTTATCTGTTTTAGTTTTGTACTGTACAACAAGAAATATCTTTGTGATATCATAGATGATTACGCCTAAAGAGTACATAGGTATATTTACTTTTTACAAGCTTTTATTTAACTTGCAATGTATGCAAGTATCTTTGTATGAATGTATCTTTGTCCGGGTGGAATCTTGCAACTGAATTTTAAATCAGTTATCTTTAACCGATTGAGCTGAAAACTGGTTTACACGCTTATTTTGGATGACAATGCGTGGCTATGACTATCGTGGCGTTATTCTAATTCCAATAATGGTCATAGCACACATATCAACTCGTAAACGGAACGTAAACGTATCAACTCTTGCATGTCAGTATTCTTTGTATGAAACTCCCTACTGTAAAGCACACTTATCGGATTCGTAACGTAATCGCCTCACCTCGAGACAAGCTCACGAACCGCGGTACGGTGCGTGGACGACTTGCCGTACCCGCGCTTACGTCTCACCGTACGCTACCCGTCAACTTTCCGTTTCCTCGTGCACGCCCCGCGCCGCGGCGCCGCGGCTACCGCTGCGTCGGCGAACTGCTGTCATTCATTCCGTCAACCAGCGGCCGGCGAGCCGTAAGCGCGGCGTCACCTAGCCGTAAGCGCGGCGTCGCCTAGCCGTAGCCGAGCTTACGTTAGGTTGACGGCGAGGCGATCCGGTGCCGATCCCTTTCCGAGTTGATATGTGCGCTACGACCATAAGGCGGATCATCCAAGATGGCGGACTAGTTATTTTTCTGCACCACCACAGTATGGGTATCAAATGAAAGGGCTTGCTAAGGAGAACACGAAAACTAATACAACGTCACATTAAATCCAAAGCTTGGTTTTAAAAAGTTTTTTTACCATTAATTTATACAGTTTTAACTTTTAAAGTCGCAGTTCTCCGATACTGCAACTAAAATTAAAATGAGAAACATATCTGTATATATGCGATTGATTGATCCCTACCATCATTCAAGAGTGCCTACCTACCCTCAGAATTATGTTTTGGAAACGTGCTAACTTCAGTGAATTCCGGCTAAAGATACATTTACCTACCAATAGCTTATCCGTTGTCCCAGATTTATTGTTAGTAAGAGAGATTGATTTAAAGTCGAAGATAGGAAAAGCCTTTTCGACACAATTATTTCGGGTTAATATGGGTAAAATAAGTCTTTGCCACTTAATAAAAAGCCAGAAGTATAAGTTAAAAAAATCTACCAGGAACATTACAATATACTCGTAGGAACTATACTTAAAATAATTTATGACTTTTATGACTATTTTTTATGACTTTGGTTATTTTGGTATTTATTTTACCTCGAAATAGACTAAACATAGCAGGTATTACGTATATATGGAATCCTCCTGGAATTGTATTAGGTGGAATTACTAATAATTTGAAAGTAGACACCGATACAAATATAGTTTCCAATCGTGATAGGTTCTGTCCTGGCAAAATGATAGTCCACCTCAAATTCAATCGAGTAAAGTGCAGGGTCTCTTGACGGCTATCCGGGCGAAGTTATTTTCCTGAAACGTTTTGGTTGTTGACAGGGCTTAAACTGTCGTTGCTTCAAGAATATTTCAAGTAACACACCTTGGCATACAAGGACGATGTGCGGGCACAGTAATTTGATTTCTATTTGCATCGTCCCATAAAGTTTTAAGGGTTGGATAAGAGAGATTTGTTGAAGTGAATTGTTCAGGCAATATTTTAAAAGTAAACGGTGAAAACATAAAAAACAAAAGTCGATGTGTCATTTTCGCTGATAAAATTGAAATGCTTTGAGCTTGAAATTAAGCTTAAGAAAAAAAGTGAAATTTATTTTAAGTAATGGTTATTTATTTACTGGTCATATTTTTTTTACTGATTTGTCTGAGAGTCAGTTCTTCCTTTCTTTTCATCTCTCTTTCTTGGCCAGCAAGACAACAGTGATGTTTTTGGTATTGCTGACGTCCACGGGCGACGATAGCCTATCATCAGGTGAATCGTCAGCTAGTTTGCCGGCTATTTCCATAAAAAATAACAAGTTTAATAAGTCCCATCCTCCAATAAATTTATCAAGTAACCGTAGTAAATCTGCCGCACATAAAGCACGTGTCAAATCAGAGCGTGAAATGACATCGGCTTCGCGGCACTTGAGTGAGCTGTTGGGGCGCGGCAAGGCGCGGTCGCAACTCGCAACGCAAGCTTGGTTGCGGTAAAATCAATTATGTGCTAATGCTAATTAATGCGAATCACTGGATCGGAGACAAATGTAATTAAGTCTCCGGCCGTATAGTAATGACGCTAATTAATCTAATTACAATAGTTCACGATATAATGCAACAATATAATTGGGAGTTGTTCAATTACTCTATGCTTATTGAATGGTTATTGAATATAACAAAAAACTACAAGAATAATCACAAATATAGACACCAAACCGTGTTTAATAAGTCAATAAAATGGAAGATCACGATCGCATTCGATTCTTAATAATTTATTTGTTACTAAATAAATAATCACTGAAACTGCCGTCCATGTTACTGACGTCAGTACAAAACGTCCGTTTCCGGCCACGCAAACCTTACATTAAGGGTGTCCGTCAAGAAGCTATTGACAGCAACTGGACACCCAATCTCTACACAAATGTATACACGTGGTAAAATAATGGCCCTTCAAGTAGATCTAGGGGAAGAGTAGGTCCATTAACGTAAGGACATTTCCACACTGCGTTAATGATATTTTTTTAAACTTATTAGTATCTTTCTACCGACCAAAAGTACCTACAAAAACCTATAATTTCGAGTGGTATCATAAATTATAATTTTCATAACTTATCCCGATCTCAAAAGCGATGGGAGATTTTGGAATGGCCAGAAGGATCAACTAATACGACGATATATAACGAGTATAATTAAATAGATCGGACTAACTTACCAAGTGACGTCCGATCCTCAATTATGTGAAGTAATCTCGTCCTCATATTTTGTACTATGTAGTACGTGCTCTGTGCTACTTGCCGTCACAATGTTTAAAGATAAGCGCGTTCTTCATTCTCTGTGGTACGTCCCTAGCTCCATCTGTCCACCACTGGCAATGTCATTGTTTCAAAGCTCTACAACACAACTTTCAGAGAAGGGGTTAGAGTAGGCAATACAGATCATTATGAACGTTACTTGCGAAATACAAATTATTCTTCAAAGGATACCAGCAGTATGTAGGTATATTCTTTTAAGAATATTACCTGGGAAGGGTTGGGTCTAGGATGAGGACGAGATTACTTCACATAATTGAGGATCGGACGTCACTTGGTAAGTTAGTCCGATCTATTTAATTATGTTCCGTAATCTCGTCCTCATATTTTGTACTATGTAGATGTTCAAAGAAGAAAGTTGGGTTGATAATAATTCATTCATTAATAATTTCGTGATGATAATCACATACAATTAACAAATAATATTTATGTTAAGTAAAGAAACATCCTCTTTTTATTGTATCATACATACCACAGTTTTAAAAAACGTAAAGAAATGATAATAATAACTGTTAAATTGTCAGTCTCATACTGTGTAGGTGTCTTTATGCAAAGAGCATACATTTTGAGTAATTGATTGAGACCACTAATCATTGGTCTTTTATAAAATAAAGCAAAGGTGAACTAACCGGCTGCTTTCCTTATAACCTCAATAGTCCACAATAATGCCGGCATACGAGGCTTTTGAAGTAAAGCATGTCTCTGGCTTGTAAATATGGAAGTGTCTCATCCACTATTAACCCGAACCTGTTTAATCTATCGGCTGATAATTGCAGTGAGGTTGGTTGGTGCTGTTTCTTAACAGTTAGAATTAATGATTTACAATTTTGTCTTACATATTTCTGTAAGTGTAAATAATATAGTAGGATAGTTAGCCGGGCAGATATCTGTATTTTGTTTGAAAAACTGTAAAGTTAAATTATGTTGTATTTGATAAGAACCACAAGTTTTCATAAATTTAATTATGATAATTTTGATATTATATAATCAGAATTAACAGCAATATCCTTAATGTAGATAAAAGACAGCGTTAGTAAGGAGTGTACCTCTAAGCTAAGAGTCTAGAAATAATCTAGAATCTACTATACTTGGATCCCATATACTCGTAATATCATATCGTATTATGCCGAGTTGAGGACCTTATTTTATTACGGAAATTGCTGACCTGATGGTATTCATTGAACTATATGAAACAACCTTCCAAAAGGATCCACATTGTAGCTCTGGAAGTGTGAAATTCATGCACCAAGAGCAGACCCGTATTGTTTCCTGATAATAAGGCTAACATTATATCCATTGAGAAAGCAGGGATTATTTTTCTTAAAAATGTTCCCCTGACTATATGGCTGCAATCAGAGTAAGGCTCTTATATGTATAACGCGTGCAAGTCTGTAGAAGGAGATAAGAATAAATTAGTTATATCGAGGTTTAAATGTTATTTTTTTCAGATATAGCTATGGAGTTCTAAAGTGGATACCAGGGCTGTGAGGGCCACATAGAAACCACAACCTTTGTCTTGTCTTCTATAATTTGCTTCAGCACTCTTCTTATAAGCGTGAATAGTGGAAATGCATAAAAGAACATGTCATTCCATCTCAAGATGAATGTATCTATAGAATATGCTTCTGGGTCTGAGAACCATGTTATAATTGTAATCCCGACATTTGGTATTATTTCTATCAGCAAAGAGGACCATCTGCGGTTCATCGAATCTGCTTAGTATACTTTTATTTTATTTATTTATTTATTTATCTTTATTAGATACACCACTGACTTATCACTATGCATTGATAACTATTGTAAGTAAATTGTTACAATTGTTCCATCCAGTGTGATTTGTCATCTAAGGCGTATACAACTTTCATAATCAATGTCACTCAGTTGGCATTCGATTTCAGATTTTGAACGTCTGGATTCACTCTCTGTGATGGAGTTTTCTTTTGAGCTGATGTAAAATGCATACACCCATATGACGTGTCTTCTCTCATTCCACTGCCATAGCTCTCTCGCTAAGTTATTGATATGTGGAAACCTTGTAGCTTTCATTTTCTTAACGTATGCTATAGCAATTGTGTTATCTTTCCAAAGCAAAACCTCGCAGTAATTACTTTAGATGCAAACGCTTTTAAACATTTAAAAGCTGTTCCTAATTTTATTTGAAAAGATTCTCTTCTTCTATCCTGTGTCCGTGACTCCTCACATTATTACAGACAAGTCCGCAATCTGCGAAGCATCTGAGGAAATCTGTAAACTAAAATTAAATTGTATAATTTTCCTGTTATTACTTTGGATGTGTGATGTCCACCATTCATTCAGATCTGATTGAATCCCTTTTGATAATATTATTGTTGCATTATAATTTCCATTATAATCTTTTAAAATCACTGTATTGTAGTTTTCCAGGGTTTTCGTATAGAAGATACCATATTCTATGGATTTACAAGCAACTACAAGAAGACCAAGTAATTGGGCAAATTCCAAAGTATAACAACTATGTTTTGATTAGTATTATTACTATTATTATTTATTTTTATTTCATACCATCCATTAATATACATATTATAATAAAACTGTACTTTTAGTCTGCTTGTCTGCGCGTTTGTTCCGACCAATCTCAAGAACCGCGTTTTAGGTGAAATTTTCACTGTTGTATTGCAGTAAGCTTGGATCACCATTCAGTGCCTGTTTTATTGCAATTGGTTCATAAATAATAAAAAAGTCATGTCAATTTAAAAAGTACCGTCCATACATTTATTTACTCAAGTGTGGTTACCAATAGGTTTACCGAAGTGAAGCAAGGGCGTTTAGTAGTTGTTAACAAATTCGATAACATGGTCCCTCTTCTAGGGAAGATGATATTAGATATGGAACATGGAATAAAATCTAGCATAAATCCTAGATAAAGACAACCCTGACTGAGTTTTAAAGAACTTTTTTGTGAGTTAATAATAAACCTTAGATTCCCCAGTAGTCAATGCAATCTGCACACAATCATCATAAGAGTCTGCAATACACAAAGTATCATAAAGGTGACACCAAATTTTATAAGTTTCTTAAGGTTAAGTATCAACCTTCATGTCAAATTTGCCCCAGGATTATGAGGACAAAAATTGTCCCTGAGCAAGAAATCATGATTGTATAGAACCTAGTTTCAATAGCTGTCCTACTTCGAGAGCAAACAAACTATTTTCTATTTTAGAAAAAATATTGTACTGTGGACAAAACAGTTCGCGTGGTCTTGCGTTTAAATAGCATTGTATAACCCCTTATACTGCCAATAATGGTTGGATTGGATGTAATATCACTTTTCACACCAGTGTTTATAAAATAATCTTAAGCCACCGCATTATATCTGAATCATGGTTGCTCTTGACCTCGATGTCGATGATGATGAGTCACATAGGTGTTCAGACCAGGAAGAATTAGTGTCCTATGTGTAACCGATCATGGAATAAGTCAAATAATAGCCTTATTGAATCACTCAATACCTCAATTTGCTGTTTATTATTCAGTGACAGAATCATGTCATTGAAGCCTCCACACTGTAGACTGTAGAGATTGCTATAGATAGGACCACTTGCTGGTCACAGATTTTATTGTCACATTTGATACCACTGTCATTCATCACTGCCATAACTTCCCCAATTAAAATTGGATGGTACTAGAAGACGTAAGTTCGAGAGGGGGTCGTGTTTCTTCAACATGGTAGCTTTTAGGTCTGCATTGATGATCTACATCAGTGAGAATAGCTGACCAACGTGTAGCTATGCTCTCATATAAGTATGTAGAATTACACGTAGTTTGCTTACCATCCTGACCTAGGAGCTTTTCGCCGTCTGCTGGCAGAGAGCTATCGTTCCTGGTGTTGTTGTATTGGCGAGGTACCTGTTCTTCCGTAGTAGTCTGCCCCCCCCTCTCTCTTTCTGTCTGACTGCGTCTCTCTCAGTTTTGGAAGTCAGAGTCGATGATCGGCTGTGGATATTAGAATTGAAGGAAAGGAGCGGCGCCTGCTTCTATGATTTCTCGAGCATCGGCTTGATCGACTCCGATCATGAGGCGAACGGCTTCTGGTTGTGCGACTAGAGTCTGTTCCATCCTCGTCTCTCGTAAAAGCTCCATGAATCCCTTCTCGCCGCGTAACATGCGGCACCACTAGCTAACCTCTCGTGAAAGCATATGCGTGGTGTGGTACCTATTTTATAGGTGGTCACAATATCCTGTCGCGTTACATGCGGGACCACTAGCTAACCTCTCGTGAAAGCATGTGCGTGGTACCTACTTGTAATAGGTGGTGGTAGTTACCTATTTGTTATAGGTAGACACAATATCGTTCTCATGGTTAACCTCTCGTGAAAACTCCAGAGACTAGTGTGTGTAATAAAATTTGTCGAAGGTAGACACAACATCGTTCTCATGGTTAACCTCTCGTGAAAACTCCAGAGACTAGTGTGTGTAATAAAATTTGTCGAAGGTAGACACAACATCGTTCTCATGGTTAACCTCTCGTGAAAACTCCAGAGACTAGTGTGTGTAATAAAATTTGTCGAAGGTAGACACAACATCGTTCTCATGGTTAACCTCTCGTGAAAACTCCAGAGACTAGTGTGTGTAATAAAATTTGTCGAAGTAACATCAGGGGCAAAAAACTGCGTTTAATTAAGCTAATAGAAGTTATCAAAACATACCGCTGTTTCTAAGACGGGACCTATTCATGTGTTTTTCCAACTCTAGAATCCGTTGACTCAATTATTTTCATTTTCTCTTTTCATATTTTCCCATATTTAATTCAAATTGGGCGTACTATAATAACTGAAAAAATACTGTAAAAGGACTGTAAAAACGATTATAAAATTCGAAAATAAAATGAAAATAAAATTTCGTGACAGCACGTTTTGCACAAAAAAGCACAATGACATTGCCAGTGGTGGACAGATGGAGCTAGGGACGTACCACAGAGAATGAAGAACGCGCTTATCTTTAAACATTGTGACGGCAAGTAGCACAGAGCACGTACTACATAGTACAAAATATGAGGACGAGATTACGGAACATAATCCTATATCAAAACATCATATCTATCTGGCTTCAACCCATTAATGGCCCACTACTGGGCACGGGTCTCTCCTCTTGAGGAGGCCTAGAGCATACTCCACCACGCTGCTCCAGTGCGGATTGGTGGATATCTATCTGATAAATATCTAGGTTTCTGTAAATTTGGAGTTATTGAGAATGCTGTACGATTATTGTGTGCCTGGCTTTTGACCGCGGCTTCGCCAGCTGTAGAGATCGATTTTTTACAAAATATACCGCGGGAACCCTGAACTTTTCCGGGATAAAACGTAGCCTATGTGTTAATCCAGGGTACAGGCTATTTTCATTCCAAACAGCTAAATCGGTTCAGTAGTTATGGTGTGATTGAGGAACAAACATCCAAACATCTTCACCAACTTTCACATATATAATATGTGATCCTATTAGGATTACAAAATCCATATTTTGTTGCATTAATGTACGTGATAGTCCTTTTTCCACTTTTACCACTATATCTGTATAAAAATATTAAAGCTAAAAGCAGTATTAGAGCTAAAAGTAGGTTATTGATGAGTATATGAGCAGAACTATAAAAATATTATACTACAGATGTGTGGTAGGGTATTAATACTTCATCTCGAAACCCAACGGTGTGATGGTGTGGCATCGATGAACACTTACGAACAAATTACTTGATTTGTGACAACATGACCTCATTAACAACTTATCATATTAATCGTAACGTAACATAATCACCTTCAGCGTCGTCGAAACTTTATAAAGTTATCAAAAGGAGCCGGAATGATCGGAAAATTCCGAAGTACTCGTAACATACTCTTTATGAGCTCACACCTAAAAATAAATACATTATATGGAGTAATATCAATCCAGGTTTGGTACATAACCCAAAAGCTGAATATGACTTTTACCTAACACAATTCAAGCTAATAACAGTTTTTCTGACACTAAACACGAAAAAAGCTTTCCCCATTTAACGGAGCGTAAATGTGTACTCCATGTTACCGCCGTCCTTAAGCAGACATTATTAGGGGGGTGTCGCGCGACGGACATAAAATTTTGTAGCGATTTTTTCCTTAATACAGTTTGGCTATATACAGTAGGTCACGTTGACAAAAGTTATCTGGAGCGCCTAATAAGCATCGACCTAGCGGTTGCATTTATAATGGTCCTATTCAAAAGTTTCTTTTAAAAGTATAAATGTAATTGGGTTAAAACGCTTTGAATTTTTTATCGCTTCAGAAATAAAGTTTTTCAGTGAAATCGTACCAGCGTGCGATATTTCTTTTATTGTGTTATTGTATGTTTTAGTTAGGTACATTATCGCGTTACGTTGATAATAATGCATTATAGTTGTTGTTGTTTAGCTTCGAGCTAGACACGGGTTTCTCTGAATTAAAAAGTTTGGTGGCTGCTACAGAGCAGAGAAGGCTTACCATATTAGGCCACTGCTTACTAGAGAAAATGTTATGTCAAAACAGACGATCGTAAATGGTAATACGTAATACCGTTATAAGATAACCGTTACACCATGGATATTACCGATATGTTTCTGTGACATTTATGTTTTAGATTCAAGGTGAACTACACGCTTCAGTTGATTGGACAAAAATTATTAATAAATATTGCTTCACATATTTAAAAAACAAGTATCCGGATGACAGAGCTTTGCTCGGTTTAGTGTTGCTTAACAACGCCATCTACTGAAGTAGATTTAGTGTTGCTACTCGCCAATAGATGTCAGGAAAAGTCATGGAACACCTGTGTTCCGTGATTGTAGCACTTTTTCATTGCCTGAAAACACGAATAAAATGACATTTTCTAAAAATGAATTCTAGCTAGATCGTTTTATCTCCCCCGAAACCCCCTGCATACTAAATTTCGTGAAAATCGTTGGAGTCGTTTCCGAGATTCAGAATATATATATATAATATGCAAGAATTGCTCGTTTAAAGATATTAGATATTTCTAAAGGTAGACTGTATCTATTAAAATTATTCGATGCCCAAAGTTACTTTAATAATTAGCAATATTTGCGAGCGGCACAATAGCGGCGAGAGCACTACAAAAGGCTTAAACCCTTAGCTTAGATGTTTCTTTTCTTCCAATTTGTTGTTCCGACCTTGATAACCAAGAACAAACTTTCGCAAACTCTTGAGTTAAATGATTCAACATTTATTTCAATTATAATACAATATATTAAAGGTCTTGATACTGAAGTAAATTACAATTAATATAAGAATTATAATTTTAATTCTGTAGTGGAATACAAAACATTTTGATACCCTATACAGCATAAAATACGATAATGATACAATGTGAGATTACACAAAAATGAGAATAAAGGTACAAGTACGAATTTTAATAATTGCGATATTATACAGTAGCAGTTGAGTGCAGAGCTTAGGAATGCAGCTAGTGTTGTGACCTAAGTAGTAATTGATTAGTGACATGTCGATAAATTGGAATTAGAGATGTAACAACATTTTCATAAATGTGAATATTTGTTACCAAGTAGGTAGTGTGTCCTCGTAACTATTAAACCGATTTTGATAAAAATTAATAATTATAATATGAGTTGAACTGATTGCCTGATGTTTGATATGTAGGTAAATTAAACCCTGAAACAACACACAGGGTACGTGGCAAAGCTAGTATTGATTAAAACACATTTTTAAGCTTTATATTGATATCAACGAATGCGGGGGTCCCCCGCCGGTGGATAATTATCAAAGACATTCATACATTCCGGGCATTCGAGGCAAGAAGTAGCGGGTGGCGGGGTCACGCTCCCGCTCCTCACCTCAGATCCCGACTTCATTCAACTCGCGCACCTATATACGTGAATAAGAAAATACAGTGTACCCAAACTATATGACGTATAATTTAATAATTTTGTTTGTACGATTTGTTAACTAACTAGAAGAGATGTCTGTACAGGCTATTACTTCTGTAGAGCAGGGCTATACTATGATTGTTCTGTCTGTTTGTATATGCAAGCATTGCAGAAAGTTTGATTCAGGTTTTTGACACTTTTGATGCTTTTAAATAGGTTGACATAACGCAGTGTATAATTGCAAAATATTATCACTACTGATTTTAAAAATAAATCCCTCGCCACGACAATTCCGTTCCTGTAACGCAAGATTCCATAAACTACTACTAAACTACTACCAGTTTTTTTTGTTTTAAGATGTCAGTAAAGTAAAGTAAATAATGTAGTATAATTAAAACGATTAACGATCCAAAAGCGATTGTCTGTCTAAATATATTTTTATCAGAGAGTACTAATCATAGAATGGCTTATGGATACATGAAAGAAAGAAAGAAATGTTTTATTCCAGCAGTTACCTACTACAGATAATAGGTATGGATATAATAAAAAAACATTTGTGTCAAACGCTGGGGACAACGTAAAGCTCCTATCAAAACTTTATCAAGAATAATCAGCTATCAACCTTCTCTGAAAATACACTTTGTTCTTCGCCAAAACGTTGTTTTAATCGTAATGAGCAATATTCGGTACAAAGGCGCGGGTCAGCCGCTGCGGCTCAAAGCGGTACCTACTTACAAAGGGCTGAGGCAGTGAACGAATGTACGTTAGTATATTAGTTCATTGGGCTCAAGGGCTTACATGTCGCTGCGCGCAGTTTGTTTCATTAAACGCAACAACCCAAATTTTCTTTTCCTTTTACTCAAAGTGCAAAAATTCTCTGAACATTACTATATTCGAATATTGAAAAGGTTTCCGATAAGCCTAAACTTTGTACATGGCATTAACCTAATGATTTTGTTCAAAATGGAAAACGAGAACTCAAAACTGCTGTTCTCAAACTGAATTCGAGCTATCCGTCTTTGCCAAACGATATTTTCATTGATTTTCCCTTGAGAATTGGTTAATTATCAAAGTCTCAGCTGTTAAGCAGACATATATATATTCATCTATCAACCAAACATTTATTAAATACTAATGGTGGGATTTTTTGATGCATTCTCTCGAATACCCTTTTTCACATCTGCTGGAGATTTTGGCCTCCTTCGTTGCATCAAATAAGTAATCGATCCAACTCCTCTATTACTTTAACAGTGTCATTAATAGATTTCTCGTGTGCTTTTTCTTTGAGAGAGCTGCGAGAGTATGTCTTCTTTATTCATTTTTGGAACGAAGTTCCTTATCGCGCGTTGTGAAAGGGGGCTAGACGGCAAATTACGACACTTTTTGATTCTTACGAATGACGACACTTTTTTTGAAGTGATTCACAGAGTTTTACAGAGATGGCGCTGTACAACAAAACAATACTTAAATCGAAAGGAACTTCGTTCCATCCGGGTGTCCCTTGACACCTCTCATGTTTTTTTCTTTATTTATTTATTTATTCAGCCTTTCTCGCACCTAGAAAAAACTCCTGGGTAAGCCAAAACATATGAAGTGCTGGTAGCACCGTTTAAAAGTCAACCCAAAATATGGTATTCAATAACCTTTTGCTTTTCAGTCGGCTTCCAGCATTATTGGGCTTCCAGCATTATCATGCTCCCCAGAACATTTAAGATTGTGTCCAAAGCTATTTTATGGTTATTTATAGCAAGAAAATAGATGAAACTTACCTAGCCGGATCTAAACGTAGGCAAGGAAAAAGAGTTAGGACCGCCGCAAAGGCATCTGCGGTCTGCGGTAGAAAATGCAGCACCTCTTGCGATTCCCATCCTTAATCCTTATTCATTTTGAAAATTTGAAAAAAATCTCGTGATTTTTAAATGTCAACTTCTTCTTTGACAACCACTTTAAAAAATGCAAGATTCCGTGTTTAGAATCAGAATCAGATTTAACACTATAGACCAGTGCCGATAATTTTTGAAAACAAAAAAAATTATAATAGGATGAAACCTATTGCAAAAGGAAGAGAATATAACAAAAAATAAAGGAAAAATAATTTACGGGCGATCTGAGGTCGGGAAGTGGGGGGAGGGGGGGTTTAAGGGTAAAAAACGGTTTATCTCAATTTCCAGCAAAACTATAAGTCCTATGGAAAAAAGTTAAATGGCAAAGTTATAGGTAATAAAAAGGTCTACAATTTTTGCATTTACACTTTTTTACATTACCTCAAAATTTATGTGAAAAATTCAAATAACCAAGTTTTTGGTTTTTTATTTTAACCTTTTACAAAAATATTTCTTTTTCCACGAAATTTTGTGAAAACTTACCTTTCTATGTCCCAAACATACTGTAATTTTTTTGATTTAAAATATTTATTTTTCCACCTTATTTTGACTTAATATCGAAACAGCACCCTAATTTTTAAACGAAAATTCATCCGTCAAAATGTTCGATTTTTTTAAAAAGTCGGTGGGCTTTTTATTTGTTGAAATCTCTACTTTCTGATAGTATATAAAAAAATATACACTGCCATGTTAAATTTTCTCAGAAAATACAATGAAACGACAACTATTTTCACAAAAATTATTCGAGTTCGAGTTTTTAAATATATATTTTTAATATTTATGTACAATTTTGAGCCATTTATTAAAATTTACACTTTAATTAATCGAAAAACGTCAAAATCCATGTTAAATTAATAAGCAAAAAAATTACAAATCCATAAAGATTGCAAGAAACATGCAAAAATAGTTGTCGTTTCATTGCATTTTCTGAGAAAATTTACCATAGTAGTGTATATCTTTTTTATACCATCAGAAAGTAGAGATTTTAGCAAATAAAAAGCTCACAGATTTTTTTAAAAAAGCGGATATTTTGACAGGTGAATTTTCGATTGAAAATTAGGGTGATTTTTCGATATTAAGTCAAAATAAGGTGAAAAAATAAATATTTCAAATAAAAAAAAATACAGTATATTTGAGAAATAAAAAGGTAAGTTTTCACCAAATTTCGTGAAAAAAGAAATATTTTTGTATAAGATAAAAATAATAAACCAAAAACTTGGTTATTTGAATTTTTCACATAAATTTTGAGGTTATGTAAAAAAGTGTAAATGCAAAAATTGTAGACCTTTTTATTACCTATAACTTTGCCATTTAACTTTTTTCTATAGGACTTATAGTTTTGCTGGAAATTGAGATAAACCGTTTTTTACCCTTAAACCCCCCCTCCCCCCCACTTCCCGACCTCAGATCGCCCGTAAATTATTTTTCCTTTATTTTTTGTTATATTCTCTTCCTTTTGCAATAGGTTTCATCCTATTATAATTTTTTTCATTTTTTTACCGTTTTCAGAGGTATCGGCACTGGCCTACTAGGATTCTAAGATTTATTGAATTACTAACCTTTCAAGTAATTATTTCATACAATTATTATTTATTATTATATATTATTTATTATATTTATTATTTATTTATTAATTATTTCATACAATTCGGTACAGTTAGGTATTAAACGACCAATCTTGAATTCTATTACGAAGATTGCATAATTATTTACTCTTACTTCTGATACACTTTCATCTATTCTTTTCGTATGTTTTTCCGTTATTATAATAAATATAAGCCAAAACAGTCCAAAACACAAGTTTTTATTGTTATGACGATGCAGTACACGAAAAACTAATGACGTATTGACGTTATAAAATTTCTTGCATAATTTGTTGTTTCTCTCAATATGCTGACACATTTTTTGGATCTTCGATAGCTTAAGTTCAAAGTTGTTTTCCATTCTTGGCACGGAAAGACATTGATTCGCTAGAAGCAAATGGAAACTCAACATTCTAATTTGAACAAAGTGAGACAAAGCCAGATTGCGAATTATAACAAATTATGTCATTATGTAGGTTAGGTTCCACAATTTTTTTTTTCATTTTGGCTACCTCAAAACTGTCGATTTTATCAACGGTTGTTGGTATGTCGGTTTCGAAAATTATTTTTTTATTTGAAAAAGTGTTATTATTCAAATTGATCCAATATAAATCAAAATTCAATTCTGATGATGAGATCTATGAAGAATTTGAATCCTCATAAATTAAAGATAATAATGTGAAATTTGATATTGGTATGTTTTTGGAGGACTGTTTTGTTTTTTGAAGTCTGTATTTTATTTGATAAAATTTTGATTATAACAGGGTATCGTAAAGTCTTACACGAAGAACAATTGAAATTAAATTATAAAATCAAAGCCTCATTAATCTCGGCAGATTTCTAAATTTTAAAATGACACGCAACATGTAAAAACTTTACTTGTACTCGTTGTAGTTCAATAAATCGAAGGCTGCCTAAAAATATTAACCCTGCTACCGGTTCCGTGAGGGGTAAACAATACATTATCTTATTACTATGTTTATATTTATCTAAAAGGTGCTTTCGCTATTCATTCAACCCTCTCTCGAGAATGAAGCTTTCCTTTTTAATGTTGTTTCTAATACAGAGAGAAAAAATGTCGTACGTATTACACATCTTAAATATAAAAAGGTTTTAATTTTAAATATAAAGTATTAGTTAAAATTGAAATCGTGCTATATTTTCAATAAAGTAAACAGGCAGGTTTCTACCAAGATGCGCGTGTAGGTTTTATTAATATAACAGCGTTAAATAAAACTCGTCTACGAACAAAGGCCACGTGAGGCAAATTATTTATGTATTGTGCTGTGGCCGGTCTAATTATGTGGGACTTTTGTTCTTAAAGCTCTCGTGGCCGGGCAGCCTTCACACGGCTAGATAACGACAATGCTCGGCTCCGTAAAGATATGGTCACTTTATTTGATACTTTAATGCATATTATTACATATAAGTCAGATCACGGTTTAGGTATAGGCATTATGAGACTGTTAAATGTTATGTTTTTTTATTGATTTCGTAAGTTAAATGAATATGGAAATGCCATCGATTTGATCCACGTGAAATATAATGATAATATAAATCAACAGCAAAATATAACAGGTATTTAATGTATATATGTATTTACATCACACGATGGCTTTCACTTTTTGTTTTCAAGTCTTAAAGGGATGAAATAGAAAGAAAGCAACTTACGTACAGCAGGTAAGATGAAACATTGTAAATGATGATAAGATTGTCGCCAATTATGCCATTTTCTTACATCAAAAACTGTTTATTTCCTTTAAATTTTACTCACATATTCTTAGATTATAGAAATGAGTTTAAAACATATTTTGTATTATTCATAAAATAATATCACACTTACAATAATTATCAAAATTCATGTTCCTAAATAGCAGGCTCAGACGTCGCGTAGTCTTGGTACTTCTTAGTCATCCAATCAACTAATATAACAAGATTGTTACATATACTGCAAGAGATTGTATGTACCTATCAACATTATGTTTCGGCAATTCACAAGAAGTCAAGATCCCAGCAAACAGACGCAAGGAAGAAGAAGGCATATGATATTCACACGCAATAAATATTAGAACAGGTGCAGTGATTGTGAGACCAGGTGTCTAGTGGAAATGTACGATAAGACGGCATTTACGTTTTATTTCACCGTTATTCAAAAATATCTCCAAGTTGCATGAACAGCCCCGTTTTTATGGCGTGCACATGTGGCAAGAATTGTTATTGGTGAAATGGGATTTATTCATAACATAAATGTTTACTTTTTCCTACGATGAATTATGCCATTGTAGTTCCTTAATTAAACAATTGCTAAGCTTGGATCTCTTTTAAAAAAGTGAGTCAATTGACTCACTGAAAATAATCTTCAAGAATATTCCGAATTATTTAGGTATGCAAGTTACTTAGAAATCTCCCAAATAAATGATTTATTATATTTTATCAAACTGTCAAGTTTGCACGGAAGATCCTTGTTATAAGGACTACTAAGAGGACTACTAATAGGTTTTTTGAAAGTCATGCCCTAAGCATTGAAATAAGGGATTCCAGTTTGTAGTATTTAATATAATAAGGCATGCTTGGGGGCTAATAACATTTAGAGTTAAATAACTTTCTCTTTGTATCCAACGAAACTTCATTATTACAATACAGGACACGCACAATGTAGGGTTCCGAAATAGAAAGTTTATGGACTATATTACTCATTAACTACTTAAGCTAACACAACTGTGATAGTTTTCCTTCTAAATTCATCATGTAACATAGTTTTAAGATTTTTTTCACTTGTCCAACTCCAATCGTTTAGCCAACAGGGGGGTGGGACTTGACTCTAACCAAAATTAGCAATTTAAAGCCAAATATTTCGCAAACGGACCCTTAATTCCAAAAATGATCTTCAAAACCTATAATATTTTTAAAACACCTTTTTAACGATACCCCAGACTATATGGTACTTGAAGAATAAAAAAACATGAGAGGTGTCAAGGGACACCCGGATGGAACGAAGTTCCTTTCGATTTAAGTTTTGTTGTACAGCGCCATCTCTGTACAACTTTCTGAATCACGCTAGCGCCATGTATACATTATACAGAGCATATAGTACAGCGCCATGAGTTTTACAGAGATGGCGCTGTACTGTAAAACTCTCTGAATCACGCTAGCGTGATTCAGTCGAACCTCCTCGTCGCTCATGATGTCCTAGTACTTCATTAAAAATGTGTGTGAAGTTAAAATTCTTCACAAAAATTTTAATGAAGTTACTAGGACATCACGAGTGACAAGGAGATTCGACTAAATGCGACTTTGTTCAGTGAATACGTTCAGTCGAACCTCCTAGTCGCTCATGATGTCCTAGTACTTCATTAAAAATTTGTGTAAAGTTAAAATTCTTCACAAAAAAAATAGCGTGATTCGGAAAGTTGTACAGTACAGCGCCATCTCTGTAAAACTAACTGAATCACTTCAAAAAAAGTGTCGTCATTCGCAAAATCAAAAAGTGTCGAAATTTTCCGTCTAGCCCCCTTTCACAACGCGCGATAAGGAACTTCGTTCCAAAATTCAATTTCACGTTACCTGTAGGGGAGGTACCTACCCTGAAAAAATTTTTTTTCAATATTTTATTCAATGATTCTGAAGTCTTAATAAATATGTATACCCATGCCAAATTACAGCTTTTTAGCACTAAGGGTCTTGGCGCTTTGCTTCGGACAGATGGACGGACAGACGGACGGACATACAGACGGATGGACAAGACGAAACTTTAACTTAAGTACGATTTTACTTAGAAACCAGAACCCTAAAAACTATCAGAAATAAATATGTAACAGAGCTTTTATGTTTCAAATGATAGATACATCTGTTAATTAGAAACGTAATATAAATAATAAATCATCTTCCAACAAACAACATGTAAGACACTATAAAGTAGTTACAAGAAACCATTTAAACAACATTTATTTATTTCTCGTAACAAACAAAGTACTAAAAAGTTTTTCAGTATCTATCGGGTAAGATAAGTCTATAAGGTAAGAGAAAGCTCGCCACACGATTGACGGGCAACGAAGCGACGGACGAGCGAAGCGTAAGCGATTGTCATACGAGTGATGCGCGGCGAGAACAGGCCATACCGGGGCGCCCCTCGTGCCGCCATTATCGATTGCCCCAGTTGAGAGAGGGGCGGAAATAATGATAGAACGGGATGCAACCACTGCCTGCCCGATCCGATGGCCAACAGAAACTCTACGAGCAACTGTATAGTGCACTACACAAATTAATATTGTTCGAGATAATATTTAATCTTTTCTTTCGTTTGGGTAATCCAGTTTAGGCTTCGCAAGTTTCAGTAAACTATAACGCTGCAACTTTTCTTTTGATAAAATGTTTATTAGCTATATTCACTTTCTCGTGTAGAAATAACATTGACGCGAGTAAGATGGATGTAAAATGAAAACTTGTACTCAAAAGGTTCTCTAGATATTAGAAGTACTTCTAACCATCAAAGTAAACAACTTCACAAAGTCAGGGGTGGAAGTGACATCCTGCTTATATATATCTGAACGGATCCCGTTATAGCTTCCTCAATCTCGACGTCAAAGTTCTCATAGGGCGCTTCTTAACTAAGGCGTTAAGGAAGATAGTAAAAGGCCTTCGGCGGAGTCTTAATACTTGAGCGAACTTGCGTAACTAGATCTCCACGATCCGGCAGTTAGAAACCGTCAATATGAAGATAAGTAACAATAGGTTATTAGACTTATTAGCATAATTAATATTACTTTGTGGCTCATAAACGGTGGGGTCTGTGTTAATTCTGCAATATTACTGTCACTAAGGACTCGACTCTATTCTCTGAAGATAACGTACGCAATTACAAACTCACTAATTTTACTATCTATGTCTATGCTAATAATTATGTTACGTCGTCAAAAATCCTGCGATAGTACCCACACCGGAATTATTGTTTAGCCGGTATTCCTAAAATTGAATCATCTTTTTTTGGAATCGATTTAAATTAATCAAATATCAAATGTTACGCTAAGCTTACTATAATAACTAATACCACTATAGTAACAGTAACTATAATAAGCCGTTTCCATGGATTCACATAGTAACTCAGTTACAATTTTTTATATTATCTAAATATTCGTTATTAAAAGTGTCTACCGACATTGTAGGGAAAGTGTAATGAATTTCTTCATCGCCGAAATTCATAAATTCCAAAATGTTTTGGACGTCGCGTCGGGCTCAGCATCAGTTATATTGATTTTACTATAAAACAACCGACAAGCGAGTGTCTTCTCTGGTGCGGTAAATTGCGATAGAATCTGAGCCCAAGCTCACATACAATGATAATAAAGTGTAAAAAGAGTCGTCGTTTTAATGTCCGCTTTATGGGTACTTCCAGAGGTTCGTAAGGTTCAGGATGCGCCCAGATATATGGCGGCTGTTAAAAGCGTCTCTTCCTTTAGCAAGGCCAACCCTCTGACGTCAATTTTACCGCCTGGTCAGTACTAAGGCAATCCATAAAATAGCCCTAACTCGATATTACGGATTTAAAGTACAAGACTGAATATTCTGTTTACGACACACGTGCACTGATTTTGTGAACAGAACTTATATTCGGCTTTAAAACTAAAAGGGATAGTAATAAAGAAACGGATAAAACGTTTGTGGGACAGAGTTTGAATCCTGCGTACTAAATTGTCTTTAAAATAAATATTATTATCATACCATATCCAAATGTTTTACAACAGAAGACATAAAGTCAAAAGTCAAAGTCAAAATATTTTATTCATATAGGTATCACGGATACACTTAAGCACGTAATTTTTTTGGCTTTTCGGAAAGGAGCACGGAACATTTGTTGCAAAGAAGCAAATCAGTTGATGTTTTAAAAAAATTCCATAGAAACTTTCATCGTAATTCCCAGTGAAACCTTTTAACTTTCCGGGATAAAAAGTATCCTAAAATATGACCCGGAGTATTAGTAACATGTTCACCAATTTTCATCGATATCCGTTCAAGGGTTTTCATGTGATGCCCGGACAGACAAACAGACAGTTGAGTTTTATTATAGTATAGATAGATGTACACCAAGCCCTATGAAAGATCGCTACACTTTACTTAGGTGGAACGAAGGCGTAACCAGTACATAATAGTAGTTCTACGTAAGGTCTTTAATGTTTGTGTGTGGAATATGCCAATTCAAGTCAACGTGGTCATTATCTCCATATTTGTGAAATGGCCTGTTTCTGGCAATAATTGGTGGTATTGGTAATAATTGTCCACTTTTCAAACATTTAAATTAGTTGTAAAACTTAATTAAATGTTAAAGTAATGCATCTTACAGCTTTATCGGTCATCACAGTCAAATCTATAAAATAATGTCGTCGACTTCCAGAGCTTATGAATCCAATTAAGAAATGAACGGAGAATGTATTTGTACGATTTCCACAATATCTGCTTGTTAATTTTTTAGGAGCAATATAAATCTAACTAATTTTTGTTGATGATGAACTCCATCCGTCTCTAAGATCAAGCCAATTTCCCTTAGACGCGGTTTACGATGCTGAACAATAGACGAGGCTATAGCGAACAGTTGAAATAGTTGAGAGTGAAGTATCAACAGGCATGCACAAATCTAGCAAGAAATTGACAAGCATTGTAGTTTACTAAAAATACTTAATCATAGACATAATTATCTTGTTTTGAAAAACACCTTAGTCAAGATTTAATGGAATAATAAGGATACGTAGCAAGGATATGTGAGCGCTCATAGCCTCATAGGCTTGCATCGATCCTAAATAATCGACAAAGCGGGCGTGGACGGTAGTTGGATGGGTGACCGCTAGTGGCAAAAAATTCTTCAGCGTTTCCGTGCTTCGGAAGGCATGTAAAGCCGTCGGTCCCGGTTGTTATCATAAGATAGCAGTCGTCAAGCCATGTCGGAGGCCCTCTGGTGGTTTGAAAATTTCTAACACTCGGGTTGGCCACTAACCCCGCCACCAATCCGCACTGGAGCAGCGTGGTGAAGTATGCTCTGGTTGGCCACTAACCCCTCCACCAATCCGCACTGGAGCAGCGTGGTGAAGTATGCTCTAGGCCTCCTCAAGAGGAGAGACCCGTGCCCAGTAGTAGGCCATTAGTGAATTTTTTTAAGCAATATTCCCCAATAAAACACAACATATAGCTCATGAAAATTTATTACAAACTTAAATTAAATGAGTTTTCAAATATTAAGTACTAACTATTTAGAGATAATTTAAATTTCTACGTAATATACCTAAATTACCTACAATAAAATTTATTAACCTGAGTTCTATCATAGTAATTCAAAGCTCTTAGAATTATGTCGAGATGCTCATGAAATATGATTAATTAGGAAGCCTACAAATGAGTAGAGCCCTGTCTGTGTTCGACACGATCCCTTGGTTTTGATCCTGACGAAGTGCACATTTCCTACTGCCATTAAAATTTTACGAGTGAACTGGCGAAATGAATACCAGAATTAGGTTACGAAGTAAAGGTTCCATTCGCGTGAACTCCGCACCGTCGACGCTAAATTCTTCTACTATAATTTAAATGTTTTACACACTTAAAAAGGAATAAAAAATAATAAATTTTGGATTATAATATTATTATCGACTATCTGAATTAACATTTCAATCCTCATTCTTAATTTAGCTGTTGCTGTAACTGTTTTAGTTGAAAAATACATTATTTTTATCTTTTAAACTTTTAATGCATAATATAAAAATCTAGACGGTCCTGGGTTAATGAATTTTCACTTTTTATTACTTGATGAAAACTATATTTACAACAGTGTTCGATAGTATGTAAATGGAAATAGGTACAATATAACATGATAATTACTCGGGAAAAAGCACAAAGTAAAGTTACATAAACTTATGTTGTGGTAAATTTACGAGTACTTAGTTTATATTTTAAGGAATTTTTATAATGCTATATAGCTCTCAATCCAATTTATTCTTCCAAACTGCAAACTCTGAGACACTAACTAGGATGTAATAGATTTCAGGCGTCTCCTGGACGGCCGGACGGCTTTAAACATTCTAAGCACGCGCGCATTTCTTTGTATCTCTCGCATATAACGAGATATTGTGATTCCGCGCCATTACAACACGGCATACACATAGATGCGAATATCTAACACCGCATTAGATACACGTTTTCTTATTAAGATGAGACATCGGCTGAATAACAATGCCGATATTGATCTACCGATGTTTTCCGTTCACATCGAAGATGGTTTGAATTTGGAATTCTTATCCGAGATATTAATTTGTGTAACTCGAGTAAAAGAAAACAAGCTCCATTGGAGAATGTTAAGGAGATATGTCTCTTATAATAGGTAATTACATTTTTGTTATGAAAGTCGTGCTTTAGATGCAAAAGAGTCCTACCGAGTAACAAATGTAATTTCGCACGAAAAGGAATCTAAAGCGGCATGAAGATACAAATTCATATTCGCCATTAATCCGCCCGGTGCGGTGTCTAATATGTAGTAACACTTGTTTTCTGGCAACCGCCATTCCTACCTAACGAAACGTTGCACGTTGGTTACGCAAGGCTCGTTATGTAACCCAGATAAACAAGGGTGAAATTCTATTATATCTTATTTGTGCCCTCGGATTAAAGTTAAATTTCATGCAGAGGCTTCACCAAATCATTAGATAGGTACGTTTGAAGAAACCTCGCCTCATTGTCTACGATTAAAACATCGCGGGATGTACTACGAATAAATGAACTCCTGTTTATAGTCATAGCTTAGTGTGGATTATACTTCATTCAATTTATTTATTCCGCAGTAGTGTATTATGGCTGTTATAAAAATACGTGCACATTTTGCGTTTTATTTTTATAAAAACAGAGTAATAATTGTATCTTTATAGACTTTAGTTGTTCGATTAACACGAATTAATTATTTTACCACAACGGTATATGCTTGGAATAAATTCACATAGCTTAATAATTCGCAACAAGTAATTTAGGTGAAGAATGGTGGTAGCTAAAAGATGTAGTTCTTCTAACGACTGATTATGCGTTATGATTATTGTAATTACGAAATAAATATGAAAGTAGCGGGTTTTTCGAGTACTCGAAAGTCCATTAGGGCTTTTTAATATTAATTATGTTATTTAATATTAATTATTATTTACTAAATATTAATTAAAATAGTATGTAAAGTCACTCACCGCAAACCTGCAGACAATTTGGAAATTCTCGTTATGAGCGTTTTGCTCTTACTTGAATTCGTATTGCTACTAATTTATTGGCAACTCTCAATGTTAATTTGCCTAGATGTAAATGGGATAACTTATTAAACTATTTAACATGAGGAAATTATCGTAGGTAGATTTTAACAATATAATCTTTATTTTATGGTTGTTCCACTTACTAAAATGTGAAAAAATAATGTAAAAAATAATGTTGTTGTGTTGTGTTGATCCAATTTTCGATAATGGAGTTTAATAGGAATGAAATTTCCAATACCTTTTGTCTACTCACATGATAAAAATACGTACCTACGTAAAATATATATTATATTAATTTCCCGACACAATACGTATTAAGTTCGAATATTTCGAATACGACATCTGAATAAAGGAAAATTCCTTATCAAATCGTGTCTCAAAATACGATAATAACATGTAAAGGCCAAAATATAAGGGAGATAAGGCAATCACATGGAATCGCATCCGGGATATGCGTCAAATAATTTTCACGCGAATATTTCATAAGTCATACGTATCAATAAGGGAAAATGTAATATTATTTGGAGAGTCGCACAACCGAATACTGGTTCTCGTTTGTTTGTGACTCTTTCTCTTGATAATTATGGTTGTGCTTTTTCTAAAGTCATTTTTGTTTTAGTTATGTTTAAGAATTGTTTTTTTTTGTATTGTTTGTTTGTTGTTTTTTTTTTGTTTGTTATTTTTAGTGATTCCGTTATTATTATCTTTAGCATTCAATTTTTTTTTTATGGAAATAGCCGGCAAACGAGCTGACGATCTACGTGATGGTAAGTAGTTATCGTCACCCATGAACATTAGCAACATCAGAGGCATCACTGATGCATTGCCCGCCAAGAAAAAGAGAAGAAAACTCATGCTCAAGGGTGGTAGCTAATCAGGCGAACCCCATGAAGAAATAATAATAATAACTAATCATTAAAATCAATATTATCAATATAATCCCTCCGAAAGTCCTTACCACCAGTTGGCCGGATTTAGTCACCTCTTATGACACTTATCTGGCGTGGGATTAGGGTTAGTATTCTAAGCCGCCCCAAACATAGCTACGTACCTACGTGGATTAGTTCTCGTAAATATACATTTTATATCCTAAGGCTGAAAGTTGAATTTGCGCACCTGAAAGATTTTCTCTCCCTTAATATGTGATTTTAATAATCTTTATAGCCCTATGTATACATTTTTGAGAACCCCTTAAAAACCCAGTTCTAACTGATAACTGCGGCCAATCAGATATTCCCTTATTATGTTATTAGTGTTTATCTGGAAAAATCTTAAACACTTGCCTATCTTATTTTTAACCGACTTTGTCTGTTTTTTTACCCGACTGCGCGACGCAAAGGAGGGTAATATGTTTATCAGTATATGTATGTGTGTGTGTTCCTATATGGGGTTGTAGAGACCAAACGGGTTGACCGATTTTGATGATCCTTACGTCAATCGATTCGTCTTAACCTTGCGAGTGTCATTAAAGACATGACAATAATTTAAATTCACTACAGGGACAACCAGACGCCATATTGTCTAAATGAAAACAAAAATTTGACGAACTACGTCATGTGGGATATCGTTGAATAGGTATTCAAAAATGATTTTTAGGTTCCATTCATCATTTTTAATTTTAAGTGACAGTTTATGATGTAATACGTGTGTAATACGACATCTGAATAAAGGAAAATTCCTTATCAAATCGTGTCTCAAAATACGATAATAACATGTAAAGGCCAAAATATAAGGGAGATAAGGCAATCACATGGAATCGCATCCGGGATATGCGTCAAATAATTTTCACGCGAATATTTCATAAGTCATACGTATCAATAAGGGAAAATGTAATATTATTTGGAGAGTCGCACAACCGAATACTGGTTCTCGTTTGTTTGTGACTCTTTCTCTTGATAATTATGGTTGTGCTTTTTCTAAAGTCATTTTTGTTTTAGTTATGTTTAAGAATTGTTTTTTTTTGTATTGTTTGTTTGTTGTTTTTTTTTTGTTTGTTATTTTTAGTGATTCCGTTATTATTATCTTTAGCATTCAATTTTTTTTTTATGGAAATAGCCGGCAAACGAGCTGACGATCTACGTGATGGTAAGTAGTTATCGTCACCCATGAACATTAGCAACATCAGAGGCATCACTGATGCATTGCCCGCCAAGAAAAAGAGAAGAAAACTCATGCTCAAGGGTGGTAGCTAATCAGGCGAACCCCATGAAGAAATAATAATAATAACTAATCATTAAAATCAATATTATCAATATAATCCCTCCGAAAGTCCTTACCACCAGTTGGCCGGATTTAGTCACCTCTTATGACACTTATCTGGCGTGGGATTAGGGTTAGTATTCTAAGCCGCCCCAAACATAGCTACGTACCTACGTGGATTAGTTCTCGTAAATATACATTTTATATCCTAAGGCTGAAAGTTGAATTTGCGCACCTGAAAGATTTTCTCTCCCTTAATATGTGATTTTAATAATCTTTATAGCCCTATGTATACATTTTTGAGAACCCCTTAAAAACCCAGTTCTAACTGATAACTGCGGCCAATCAGATATTCCCTTATTATGTTATTAGTGTTTATCTGGAAAAATCTTAAACACTTGCCTATCTTATTTTTAACCGACTTTGTCTGTTTTTTTACCCGACTGCGCGACGCAAAGGAGGGTAATATGTTTATCAGTATATGTATGTGTGTGTGTTCCTATATGGGGTTGTAGAGACCAAACGGGTTGACCGATTTTGATGATCCTTACGTCAATCGATTCGTCTTAACCTTGCGAGTGTCATTAAAGACATGACAATAATTTAAATTCACTACAGGGACAACCAGACGCCATATTGTCTAAATGAAAACAAAAATTTGACGAACTACGTCATGTGGGATATCGTTGAATAGGTATTCAAAAATGATTTTTAGGTTCCATTCATCATTTTTAATTTTAAGTGACAGTTTATGATGTAGGTCGATTTTAAGTTGGTTAAACAACAATTTTTCTTAATTTACTGTCTTAATGAAATGACAACTTATTAATGTGAATTTTATCGTCTTATAATCCTAATGAAGTCAATGAATCCTAACTAAAAAGTGTAAAATAAAAAAATAATTAAAAAAAACAAAAAACCCGACTGCGTAATTTTTTTTTATTATGTGTGTTACCTCATATTTTTATACTGGGTGTACCGATTTTGATGATTATGTTTATATTCGAAAGCTTTTCATGTAGCCCCATTTTGAGTGAGATCTGACGAGTACTTTTTGAGTTATCCCTAGTAATGCGTATTTAATTGACTTCGACTACAATGATGATGTTCTTGTTTTATTGGAACTTGGTTATTATTTTATAATAGTAAAAAAGTTATGTCGCTATGCAAATACCCCAAAAAACGTATAGTTTTGTATTAATTATCAGAATAACAATTAAATGACTTATTAATGAAAATAAAAAGAGAACAGTCAGTGTGTTTAAGTCACGTTATAATAAAACTGTCTCCGGTTGAAATGGTACGCGGAAGCGTATGACAAGCGTGAACAAAAACGAGATAGCTCAAAGATAAACCGCTAGCTAGCGGAAGTTATGCTGAAAGGAATTAAAATGAATGCTTATTTCGACGTATTTTATATAGAACATTCTGGAAATAAAAATTAATTACATATTATTTAATATGGGGTTCAATTCTTGGCCAGGAATATTAATTTTTCAAAAATCTAATGATGCAGTTTTAGTTTTCATCAAATTCGGACTCGAGACTCCATTGACCATTTTTAGTTATTCCTCATAGTTTCGAATTATGCCATCCACGCAGACTTGAAAAATTCATCTGTATATCTCCGCTATATAGGTATGTACTCGTAGTTAGATAATGTTCTTGGAAGACATACTGACAGATATAATATTTAATCCGATACATATCAAATACACACTCGTAATTGTTACGAAATGAACTAAAGTGTTACCATAATTTTATGGAACGGCATTTCTTCCTGCATACTTTCATAAAAGTCGTTGTCTTCGACCCAGTGATGGCCCACTGCTGTGCACGGGTTTCTCCTCTTGAGGAGACACAAAAGTATACTCCACCACGCTGCTCCTTTTCATGCCACTCGAGGGCCTCCAACATGGCTTAACGAGTGTTATCGACGGCTTTACGTGCCCTCTGAAGCACAGAAGTGCTCAAGAAATTTTCACCCCTAGCGGTCACCCATCCAAATACCGACGCGTCTGCTTAACTTTGTCAATCATTTAACACAAACCGACGGCCTATGAGCTCTTCAAAAATGGTTACCTGTAACCATATCGCTACCAAATATTTGAAGTAGGAGTTTTCAATCTTGTTAAAGAAAACTTTGACCCGCGCGCAGTTATACATAAGATAAGACTGGCATGTTTCTCCAGAATTAAATTTCAGGGTATTGCACAAGGAAGCTTGGTTTGAAAATATTTTATTAGATTTCAAACAATGTATTGAATAAGTTTTGACTTAGTTACACAGGTAACTTCAACTTCACGGCGTAGATACGGACCAGAGCGCCGTGAAGTTTCATAAAAACAAAATAACTTTATAAGTAAGCAGTAATCGAGTCTTCGATCCTTTTAGGTCTTGTTGGTTCTCGGTAACATCATTATTATTTTACCGAGAATAATAAAATTAAATCTCAACTTCTACAATATTTTTAAAGTAGGTAGGTATACTTTAGAAATACAATAAACTTTATGATTGTTATAATTATTCTCATTGGGTTCATTCTATCTAACTAATAGAGACTATATTAAATCGTAAGTTTTTTTAAATATTTTATACACTCCTTCTTTACTTCCTTTCATAAGTGTTCCTTCATAAACCTACTGTTTCAGTAAGAAAGGCACTAATTATAATTTTGTTATATTTAAAATGTAATATTATGTTCGTGTATTACTGTGTCACTAATCATGTAGATAACCCTAATGATATTGATAATGAATTAATTGACTAATTGAGATTACATTCACATAATATGTTTGCTTTACCAAGACGATCCTGCTTGCCTATGATAAGATACGATAATTGTTATTTGCCAAGTTATCAGCAAATTCTATGTTCATTATGATTCATATATTGCAGAGCCCATGATATGGGTCATCTGCTTCCTTTTCGGTCGACAATGAATTGCTCAGGTGTTACTCTCAAGACCACTTAACATCAGATGGCTCGTTTGCAAGTTCATTATATATAACAAAGTTTTATAAAAAAAAACCAAATATTATGGACAGCGTGTGCGTGGTCAGCTAATGTAAATGTCAGCTAATTTAATATGCTTTAAAATCAAACAGTTTATGCTTCATCATGATCATTAAATATAATGTAACGGGTTTTATAACGCTATAAGATAATTTATAATAAATACAAACATATATATAGTAGGTAATACTACATGCACCTACAACCATTTAAGGGAGCTTTTAACAAAGAAATTTTGCTTTCTGTGGAATATAAAAAAGATAAAGACGGAGATCACGCGATTCATTTCTTTAATTGCATCTAAGAGGTTTCCATTTCTAGTTTGTTTAGATACGCCTCGTCCACGAGAGTTAAGTAAAGAATAGTTTTCTTCCTTTTAATTTTATATTTTTTACATTTAATATTTAATGGCCTAGTGTTTGGGTTTCAGGCCAAACAGCAATGGGACGATATGCTCTGCCTGCTAGGCGAGGTACCCAACCTAAGAAGCTAATTAAGACATACACTTGTGACATACACAGAGTTTTGTTATCGGGTCGTGGTTGTGTGTGTCCGCAATTCAAGAATGGAATGTATGATCTTGAAAAGAATATGGTACATATGTTTAGACGTGGTAATAAATACTTAGCACTTTAAAGCCAAATATTTCACAAATGGACCCATAAATCCAAAAAAACATGAGAGGTGTCAAGGGACACCCGGATGGAACGAAGTTCCTTTCGATTAAGTATTGTTTTGTTGTACAACGCCATCTCTGTAAAACTTAATTAATCACGCTAGCGTGATTCAGAAAGTTGTACAGTACAGCGCCATGAGTTTTACAGCGCCATCTCTGTAAAACTCACTGAATCACTTCAAAAAAAGTGTCGTCATTCGTAAAATCAAGAAGTGTCGTAATTTCCGTCTAGCCCCCTTTCACAACGCGCGATAAGGAACTTCGTTCCAAAATGGTCTTAAAAGACCCATAATATTTTTGAAACACCTTTTCAACGATACCCTACACTATTGGGTACGCGACGAACAAAAATGTATCCTCACGTTACCTGTAGGTACCCTGAAAAAAAATGTTTTTCAATATTTTATTTTACAATTCTGGAGGTTTAATATTATATTATATAATTATATTATCCATGCCAAATTACAACTTTCTAGCCTTAAGGGTCACAGCGATTTGATTCGGAGAGACAGACGGACGGACGGGCATACTGTAAGGGTTCCGATTTGACCACTAAAGCATTTTATGCTTTCATTTACCGTTATTTACTAATGTATATATTTTATAATCGTTCGTAAGGAGTCAACTTCAGTCGTGCGTCGGAGCTGCCACACACAATTTTTTATCTAAATTATCTTGAATATGCCTTTTTCCATGAAGCTATTTGACAAATGATATTTTTACCAGTGCAGCAGTGTAAGTCCGATATTTTTGAAATAAGAACCTTTAAAATTGAGCCATTCATATAATACTTTCGCATTGAATATTTCTTCCATTTTTTAAACATAACAATTAAAGAAGCCTTTGAAAGCCCCAACCAATAAAATATGAATCGTTATAAAAAAAAACTACGCCACAGCCCATTTTGTCACGAGGCGCGAGGGCGGGAAAATTACGATTGAAACGTCTCACGTTACAAAGGCTTCAGAAAACAGTAACGAGATAATGTTCCACATCAATAAAGACCCATCATTTTATATTATCGGGTGCGGAGGCTTTTACTCCTTTTCGTGGGTAGAGTGACACTCAGCGCACGGGCTCTCGTTCGGCCTTACAAGCGTCCATTAGAAGACCGAGAATGAATACCGTGTAACCCAATACCTCTGAGTCTGACACAGAGTATATTAGTACATTGCTCTGACACTAAGTAGTGCTCATAAAATTATTGTAATAAAGATGCTTACATGTTTAGAAGACAAAATTAAAGAGAATATTTTTTGAAAACATATTTCAATGCTTTCAATAAAAACTAGTATTCGAGCAGAAAGTTTTTAGATTTAAAAGATAATATTCTTAAAACAATGGACTTCTCCAAAAATGTAGGCATTGCAAAAAATGTAGGAACCTTGAATAAATTCAAACAAAATGAAATTATTTAAATAATACTAACAAAAAAGTTATCATGATTCTTAAAACAACTTAAGTTATTCTTTGTCCTTTGACATTTAAAATAATTGTAACTTAATATTTACGTAGCATTTCAACTTTACAGAAAAGGTCGTGTTCTTCAATGCTACCATTTAAAAGAAAAAACAACCGGCCGCAACGAAGCTGGACAAAGTTCAGATTAAAAATCTTAATACTTTTGCTTATAATTTTATATTTCCCAAAAAAAAACTTAAAATTAAAAATATAATCATCAATTTGTAACGTATGGAGAATACACTCCACGACCATAATATTAAACCTGTGCCTTCTTACTAGCTACTACTGCCTAGCTACGTATAAATTAAGTAACATAGACGTAGGATTTTCAGTTAAATATGTTATTATAATATCATAATTAATTATGGGATGCGCAATAGTTGATAGATTAAAATAAGTACTAACAATCATTTGACCTAATGCCACTTGATATTCTTTTTTTTTAGTGTAACGATCAAATGATGTAATGATTTATTGATATAGTTTCATATTTCCTAATTTTACATGGTCTAATGGACATATAATGCACATTAGTATAATATGAATTTGAATATTCAAAATCTAAACGTAAGTAAATTTTAATATAATTTAGAAGTTTACTTTGTTGCGTATATTTTTGGAATTCCAAATAATTGTCATTTAGCCGAATGTTAACGTTAATGTTAGTTACAGAAACGAATCGCGGCAAAACCGACTCCACGTAGTCTTGTCTGCTCTACTCCTAGAGTGTAATGTAAACCAGCGGAATTGCTGCATGCGGAATGCCTCGTGCTGTTTGCCGCATGTTTGCCGCAAGTTGTAGACCTTTTAAGGGTGTGTAACGTTTGAAGATTAGATTATTTGAAAATCAAGTAGATTAAATGAAAATTAGGTCAAATGAACATTATAATTATAAAAAAGATCATTATGCTGTATAAAAATCATATGAAGTGAACGTTATACTACATGTTATTAGAGCAAATGAATGAAACATAACATTAGATCACATGAAATTAGGTTATTTGTTTTTATAGCATATGAAAATTGCATCACGTGAACGTTATTTCAAATCATATTATAATATATGTTATTATACTAACTATTACACACACTTAATTATGTTCTTCCGCATATTTTTTTCGTTTATTATTATATTGGGTTTAAAAATCACAAATCGAAAATACTTATTGCCAACCGCAACTTATAACCAAACCAAACACGAACTAATATTATGGTACGGTCGCTCGCAACGGTCGGACTATTTGTTCATAATGAATGTTTCCATTATGAGTGAGGTTGTCATATCTGGGAGCAAAGCTGCGCTGAAAAGCGGGATCTACCGTTGAATAGAACGTTATCTGTTGCGAGTACATTCTGCGTGATGATCGTTTTCCAACAGGGGGTTCTTTGTAGGCCTTTCGCTGTTGGAACGATTAGTTAATAGAACCCAGATGACCAAGCTTCAAAATTAAGTTGAAATTAAATTCAATGTAACTACGTATACTTTGGTATAAAAACTGAATGTGTAAATCCTTTTAAATTTTAACTAATTTACTTTTCTAGACATCACTGAAACCAGTCTACCTACTACAAATTTGTACGGCTACGGCGTAGCCAAAAGAAGAATCCATGGTAATTATAGGCTCATACTAATGTACGTATCTTCATCTGTTCTCACAAAACTTATAAATAAAAATAAACACATATATAATTATAGATTCTGAAACCATCCAACCGATATGCCTCAAAATGGTCTCATTTGAAAGCCAATAATCCGAAGATTATTGTAAGAGTACTCATTATAAGTTTTGTTACGATATTTATAACATGATACCTATCATAATTCGTGTTTAAGTGAGGTATCATTGAAAGCCTCTTGACTTTATCGACCTCTAAATATGCCTAGTAGGCAATTTGACATCACACTAAATTCGATATGATGTTTTCTACCTCTAGAAGTCTAGAGGACATAAAGTCATAAATTGTTGTAAAATTTTGCAGAAAACTCCAACATTGGTTTTCGTAGGAAAACTTTTGTAGAATAGTATTTCCAACTACAACTATTATCCGAATGAAATCTGAAAACCTTCGTTAAGTTGTATTCACAGTGCTTTCCATTGTTATTACAGATACGGAACCCGGGCCAGTAAGCAAAGCGTTCAAGGCGGTCTGTATTGCGAAGATAAGCTTTATTCCCGTGACGTCACCTCACCGCCTTCTTGCAGGTATTCTACCGCCTTCAGCTACAATAGGATACGAAATCTTTCTATGCTAACCTAATAAAAGAACAGGTCAATTGAGTTTCTATTTCAGCTTTCTTCAACGATACATCTGTTTTGTTAAGTGCGAAGTTTTATTTTACTTATTACTTAGGTAGGTACTGTCTGCGTTAAGTTTTTACTTAACAAGATAACTTGTTTGTTCTTGTTATTAGCAATAAGATTTAAGTTTATTTCTTTGTATTATTCTGCATTTTTGTATAAACCTGGATGGCCTGTCAAACATTCTCCTGCAATATTTGTATGTACAATATTACATTATACAAATATTACATTATTAAATTGAAGTTTAAAAACTCTCGACAGTTTTATTTACATTAAACATAATTATGTAGGTAAGAACACTCTCGATTAAGTCATCTTTTAGACATAAAAACTAGATCAAAATTGGTTCATCCGTTTGGGAGCTACGATGCCACAGACATAAATACAGATACATATACATGTCAAACTTATAAGACCCCTTTTTTTCGTCGAGGATTAAAAAACAAACTATTTTACAATATGTATCTTATATCTCTTTTTTTAGGTTCTACCGAATTTCTATGTTGATTTTATTAAAACGAGACTATACGAGTATGTATTTACCTGCTAATCAAAATATAATTGGCAAAGCGTGTTTGATCAAAATTGCTCAATTTTGTTTAGATTGATAACATTGTTAAGTCATTCAGCTAACACGTGTTTGACGTGGTCTACTGTGTAGGTGACGTAGAAACTAAAATCAAGTAACAATCTAGTCAAAACATGTTTCTATAATAGTTTAAACTAGTTTAATCGCGTTTTTGATTAAAACGTTATATAAAGATTTCTTTTGGGCTTTCTTTCAGTTTAACAACATACAATCGTAAGCGCTTCTCCTTTTGAGATAAAAAGCATTCTGGATACAAACTACATTTGTTACTCCCGGGATAACTCGGCTTTAAAAATAAAACGCAAGTGAAGGCGACAAGAGGTGACGCGTCATGTCTTTGTCGCCTAGGTAACGCTCAAACCCGACACCCACCATTAGTTAACATACAAATGGCGACTCGTTTTACATAATCCATCCTGCATGGCGGTAATTTGTTGCAAACTGTCTGGATAAGCAAATTGATCGCACCTTTTACACTGAATATTCGATGTCATCAACTATACCTTACTCACAATAGCATAGTTAAGTATGTGGCTTATGAAGAAATCTAGGCGAAGGTCAATAAAAATAAGGCGCTTAATAAAATATAAGAAACAAGATGTTAACTTTAAAAATGTATTGTTTTTTACTTAGAGGCTTATTTAACAGTACATTGTATTTATTAGACATACTATGATATGCCTAATCATCTTAGAGTAGAAGTCTTATTTTCTCTTTTGTTTCTTTGAATATTTACGGGGAAATATTTATTCACTACTTTGAGTTACTTCTTCAAAGTCCACTTATTCTCTATTTCTACTTTCTATTAATTAACGTTATGAAAATAAATACAAAAGATAACTTTAAAATACATGTAGGTACTCAATTCCAGTTATTCCTAAAGCATTTTAATTTTTAATAAAAAAACAATCAGCTCTGTTTATACCCCCAACATACATACAACACTATAAAATAAAATAAAAATAAAAAGTAAAAATAAACTATAATAAGTTGAATCCAAAAAAAATTTTTTTTTTTTAACGCTTTTATTTCAATTTTTTTTTTGATTTTCGTGTATTGTCATCGGAAATACACATGTCTGCCAAATTTCATCAATTTTCATTAAAGGGAAGTCATTCAAATTAACGTTACAAGATTTGATCCTCCGAAGTGAAGCTAAATATAAACCTTATTGCCGTGTAAATAGAGTAGCATTTTGATCGATTTGATGCGTTGATGCTCCGAAGTGAAAGTAAATAAAAGCGTTTAAAAAAGCCTTTATTCTACTACTAACCTAATATAAACATTGTCTGAAAGCTGGAATAATAAACTTCAATCAATTTCTATCCTATATGGTGAGGAGTCAGAGCGATGCATTCAAATGTAAATGACGTATGTTCAAAACAAGAGACTAACGAACGCGACCGACCAGGCGATGCAAGCCTCCGCAAAGAGCAACAACCAACAATGATTCGCGATTCTATAGTTCCAACCACATGTGAATAATAAACACATGTAACATTCACTGTAATATCGCTAGTTAGCAGGACTTTGTTCCTGTCCGTGTCAAAAAATAAACTTGACAAGTGCGAGTTATGTAAACTCGCTTTGAGAGTACGTTGATTATGTATTTCCAGTTTTTCTATTTTATTTATTTTTGCCCTTTTTTAAGACCATATACTTCTTATTATTATAATTTTAAGTAAAAAACTATTCCTTGTATTTTTCGAAATTTTTTTTCGTCGGTAGTTTCGGAGATAAGAGGGAGATTTTCGTTCTTTCTTGAATAATTTTAAAACTATCTATTGTAGAACAATAAAAAATGTATTTGAGAATCTCAAAACAAGGCATTTCATTTGACGTACTACAATATATGGTTAGCAAAACAGTTTTTGTTTAATTTTGATTTCGTTAATTTTTATTCAAAATTCAGTTGCTAACTTTGTACCTTCTTTTTTGGGTCACAAAAAATTTCATGATTACCAAACTTCAATTCATTTGGTTCAGCAGTTTCGGAGTAAATTAGCTATAAAGGGCGGACAGATACACGAGTGATCCTATAAGGGTTCGGTTTTTCGTTTTTTTCGGAACCCTAAAATGACTTTGTTAAGGAAAAGTGGAAGCTAGCACCACGAGATTATTAGTACGCAAACTACGTAGAATCAACAAACATACTAGCAACGCGATATTCCTATTGAAATGTTAATTCGTGCATGTCTGTTGTACTTAGTCGAGTGCGGGTAAATAGGTACATGTCATGTACCAATGACCACAATAATTGGCTATTGTGTGTACGTACATACCTACTAACTCTTCCTTTTATTATGCAGTAATATGAAAAAGCTAGGGGTTTTAATAATAATATGAGGCACATATTATGTGGATCAAAATTTTTAAATGTTGGTATCAAATTGCTTGATGAAACAAGAGGAGTCTGGGCTAGTGACGCTTATAAATGAGATATTCTATCCGAGTCAGCCCTCAGGAGTAAACTATAATAATATATGTATACTTGTTACATAGTAAATATTTGTGTTCGTACTTAAAAATATAACTATAGTTATAATATGTGTAATATAATTTAATTATTCTGGATCTATGACGTTTACTATAATATATAGTTATAGTTAGTTAGTGTATACATGAGGGGCTACAGATGACATGTTAATTAGATTAGGTCTAATTAATTATCATTAGGCTGCATGCGTGCAAGTTTGAGATTACTCAAACTTCTGTATAAAAAATAGACAATTAGGTATAAGGACTGCCGACAGAAGTGAAAACTCAAAACATATAATATATAGATAGAATTAAAAATAAAAGTTGTCTTAGTCTATTTTCAGTGTACGATTAGTCTGCTAAGTCTAGATATAATTCTACTACCAGAAAAAAGTCCCAGCCAGATTTTTATAGCAGACATTTAGTTATGGTTACGGAACCATACAAAGATTATTTTAATGGGTACTTACATAAATATACGGAAATTGTAATACTACACTTTTTATATTAATAAATAAATGAAATATCATATACAAGTTTATGTCTCAATCTACAAGTTTTACGATTCTTTAACTAAGGCGTTCATAGCTACTACAAAAATCGAAAGGCGCTGTAGTCAAGTTACTAACGAACGAACGAGTAACTTATCCGTTTACTCAGATTTAAATAGGTACAGAGAATACGGGCTACCAGACTATATAAATAAAATATTATATGACGTTGATGTTGAAATGTCAGACATGTTGATTTCCGCCATACACGAATAGTTCGCTTTCGCTAACATGTCGTGGATCCACAGACAAGTTAAAGGCAGCTCGCGCCTGCAAGTGGCGATATTTCAGCGTACTCAACTCGTGAAAACTTTTCCCAATTCGAAAGCGCTTGACTGCCAACTTCATTCGAGTTTCCTACGGATTTGTTTGATATCTGATTCTGTGTTAATCATGTAAACATCTACAACTTGAGGAAAGTAACATGTAACAAGTTATCTACCCATGTGTTATATTATTTTGAATTTGTCTAAAATTTGGACGTAGCTAATAATATTTTTTTCTTTCAAATTAACCAGATTCATAGTGGGTTCCAATTAATTTAACCATAGTTGGCACAACCATTACAGGATTTTTTTATTTGACATTGCGAAGCAGTCTCCCACGCAGCTTCAGTTAGGTATCCTTCTAGTTTTGGGCTGATAGTCCATAAAATTGCAGTCGCCTAGTTACGGGCAGAAGGCGTAGTCGATGGGGCTCGTAGAGCGACAGCTACGACACGGCTGGCTGGGTCCGATCGCGCCACTATTTTACATATAAATGGATGGTGCTACGTCCCTCCAACGCAATGGCTGAAATTCGTCCATATACATTGTATAAAATACTTGCAAATTATCTATTGTGCAACGATGTGAGAAGGACAAGACCGTGAGGATGTTGCAAGGAGCAAGGACTGCAAGAATTTGTAAATCACCGTAAATTAATAGGCATTACGTATTTTCTACCCGTACCTACTGATACATACGTTTTTAATTATTCTGCTTTGATTTGTATTATAATAGTTTTTTTTAAACACGTGGCGCCTACATACTTATTATATTATTTATTTATTTATTTATTTTAATCCTTTATTGTAAATTTAATACAATGGGCGGACTTAATGCCTAATGGCATTCTCTACCATTCAACCCTTGGTTACGATGAGAATGTGTGGTAGGCTTAAACATTATAAATGCGAGATTAAATTAATAATTGTTATACAACTAATATATAAAACCTAAATACATAAATAAATACATACAATATCCATACATAAATAAGTACCTTCATAGATAATTATGTAAATTTATACACATACAAAATATATATATATAAATAAATATATATATATATAAATATACATACATATATATATATTGCACAATTAACATTCAAATACATAATATTAACGGGACTCTAAATAGTGCTCTCGAACAAGTTTTTTAAACGTATTGATAGACGAAGCTTTCCTAATCCTTTCTGGTAAGGCGTTCCAGAGGAGTACAGCCTGAATAGTGAAGGAGTATCGAAAAAAACCGCTGTTATGGGGTAAAATGGTCAGTTTAAGGTTTGTAGAAGAGCGTAGTGTCTTGTTATCCATGTGGTGATATTTAAAGTTTTCCTTAAGATAAGATGGAGAAGATGGATCGTTTAAGATCAGATAAAGCAGGGACAATATCCTAGAGCAACGCCTTTGCCGAATAGTAAGCCACTTAAGTTCTGAGCGAAACTGAGAGATGTGGTCAAACTTACGCAAACCAAAGATGTATCGGATGCAACTGTTTAGTAGGCGCTCTAGTTTATTAAGACGCTCTTCATTCAAATCTGGGTAGCACACATCCGCATAGTCAATAATGGGTAAAACGAGGGCATTAACTAACATAACCTTGGTCTTATGTGGCAAAAAGTGTTTCGTACGATATAGAGACCGAAGGGTTGCATTGACTTTACGACTAATTTCATTTACATTTGAGCACCAACTCATCGTGCTATCTATATGCAAACCAAGATTTTTTACAACATTTGTAAAATTAATCGTTGCTCCATCATATAAGATAGGTGGCAAGCCATTAAAGTTTACCCTGGCTAGCAACCTCGAGCTTCCGACGACTATGGCTTGGCACTTGGATGGATTGACAGAGACCCCGAAACGGGATGACCAAGTAAATAAATTATTAAGATTAATATTTAATCTGTCAATCGCATCAGGAATGTCCTCCACAGTGGCTTGTGTGTAAAGCTGCAGGTCATCAGCGTACAGGTGATACGAACAATCGAAAGCGGAGACTAACATGTTAATAAACAATGAAAATATAATTGGAGAGAGAATTCCGCCTTGCGGCACACCAGTGTCCAAATCCATCCAATTCGATGATAACGAGCCCATACGAATGGATTGCTGGCGACCGCGAAGATATGATGAAAACCACATTAAGACCGAGGGGTGAAATCTTAAAAAGGAAAGGATGGCTAATAGGATGTCGTGGTCCACTGTGTTGAAAGCATTAGAGAAGTCAACCAGCACCATCACTGTAAGCTTTCTGTCATCCATACCTTGCCTTATATCATCAGTGAGCTTGATGAGAGCAGTGGTGGTGCTGTGACGAGGACGAAACCCTGATTGATAAATACTCAAAAGGTTATGTTTAAGAATATATGAGGTGATTTATTATGTGGTTGTTTAAAAATGATTGTCTTTAAATCCAGACAGAATGAAGTAAAACATCGATGATAAATGTAACGCACTAGTCAAAACAAATGTCAGTATAGTCAAAAACAGTTTAGTCCTTTAAAGTAAAGTTAGATTTTAAACTAAATCAAAAGCAATTTAATATTCAACCTACTTATCATAAGCGTCTCCATATTAGTTTCGAAAATTACTGGTATATTCTGTGGTACGTTATTTGGAGCCCCGTGAGTCAAACTGCGGCGTTGTTTAGTTTGACTTACCAAACAGAAGTTAAATTAGTAGGAGTATTTCCAAATGCAAATCCTGAACTGAGAAGTGAAGCGTGCCACCTGTGCTGACAGTTCGCGTTATAGCTCGGAACCGCCGAATTAATTTACAAAATCCGTACCGTCTCACACAAAACAGTTTTTGATGCTATTTAGTTGCGCGGAAACTAAAGTGGTCGCGTCTCGAATTAAATGTAGAGGTTGCAGGGTGGAAAGTTTTATGCTTTATGTTTTTATTGAGTTAGTAAAACGTGTATTTTCAGTTATATAGGGTCGACTAATTTGTAACTACCGGCGTAGAATAACTTTGAATAAAAGAATACTTTCTAAGGATATTCTGGAGATTTTCCGAAGGTCTTAAGAAGGTTTATTTAAAGGTAATATAACTGAGTAGATAACTTTCTGTACTTTGTAGTCGACACTTATTACTGAGTTACAATACCTAATGTTGGAGGCCCCCAAGGATTTGTTTTGTCACCTGATATCAGTAACTTACTACACCAAGCACTAGCAACTGTCATTTATATATGAAAAATCTTAAACAAGATAGGTAGCCCAAGATAGCAAATCAAACTTTTGTCTGAAGTTGGAAACTCTCTGCGAGTTAGTCACGGAATGAGGTCGACTCAATTTTGAAATTTTATTTACATTGATAGTACTTACAGAGATCATCCCAGAACTATATTTTAATATAAATATAATATAATGCCTCTATTAGCCAAAATATTGTTACATAACCATTTCTATTTAATATAATATATCAGTGTCAAAGATTTATTTACATGTACACAATGTCAAAGTTTTATTTACATGTGTACATGTATACTTTACTCAATATAAAACAAGGAATCAGGCAACTTGGCAATACTTGTGGTGTTACTTACGAGTATGTCATACAGCCACTACACAAAAGTTTTACCCAGGGATTAAATAACTGTGTTCTAAATCTTTAAAAAGCAAGATGATAAAACGATTTTATCAAATCAAACATGTCTTCATGTTTTATATTTACAGAGATCCCTTTAAACAGTAAGTTAGGATAGAAATACTTACGCCCCAACTCAGACTCACTAACGGTTACTTTAATCGCTCCTTAGTAAAAGACCACCATACAAATTCTGTACTAACGAGCGATTTAAGTAACCGTTAGTGACTCTGAGTTGGGGCGTTACTCTTTAATAAGTATTAAGTTTTTCAATTTATACTTCAATTCACATTTGAACATTTATTGTAAAATTACGTTGCACATTATCACATACACATCTGTGTCTCAAGAATAATTTAAGTTACAAGTTATAAGCCCTCAAAAATAATTTAAGTTACGCCTTTTTACAATGTATCGAAACATAAAATGTATCTGTGTATGACAGGTTGGTAGTTACGGATAAAATTGCGTCCTCTGAGGTACCTTTTTGCCCTTTGAGATGCAATTTTTTTACAATTCTTGGTTTTGACATCAGAATGACGGGTTCGTAATATTATGAAACACGTGTGTCGTAAACAGTTCGTTGAAATATATTATATATTCCAAGTTTTCTGTGTATAATTATGTTATAATAGACCAAAGTACTTGGTCCGCGAACATTGGTAGAGATTTAGAAGTCTGCAAGACAGTGACTGCCAACAATTACTATTAACAACTATTAACTGCATGTTGAATTTATTTCATCATAAATATTGGTTCGTATTTATTTTATCAACCTGTTTAAAGTATCTTCTCTCAGTTCACTGAAATGCAAATTACGATTTCTCACGCAAGCTTTTAAGCATTTAATTCAAAAGCCCATATTTAACTACTGCCCCGTATTGATTTAATTATGCCATTTAAATCTCAATCCCAAAAGTGATTATTGAAACGACATTAACAAACAACGTGAGTAATGAAAATATTACTTTTGTCCTCAGTTGAGGTACTTATTGGTTTTACTTAATTTCGAATAAGTTCAAATAATGGTTGGTATTTGGATTTGTTACTGGGTAGGTAAGTACTCTTAAATTTTATAAAATATTTTCGCAACTGGCTGGTTTGAATTTAATTTGTATCCATGAGACAGTACCGATGGCAACAATTTGGTCGTGATTGAGTTTTTGTTAGCGTACAATATTTGGACCAATGAACTAATGTATTAACGTTTGGACGTTGTCATTTTGTTTCAAACAATACTTATTCTTTTAATTATTTGCTTTTTCTACCTTTACAGCATTCTTCAGTAAATACATTATTAAGCATGAAAAATAATTTTAGCTAAAAAAGCTATCGTATTTAATTTAATACCATAGCTTTGTATGCTTTTTTCATACTTCGTATAATTTGCACTTCCTATAGTATTTTTCTATATGATTTACAAATAAATACTAAAGACCTAACATTTAACATTTTTAATATTAATTCTCCAATGGTGTTGTTGCTACTGAGTGGTATTTACCTATGAAATTGGAGATTTATATGAAAATTTTAAAATATAAAAATCTTGGTAATTTTTTTATTTTAGCTCATAAAGTACTGGCCCAAATTACCTATACAATTTTGCCATTTTGATGGCAGTTTGTTTATCCCTTTACTTTAGAAGTCAGCCGGAAGGGAGGCGATGAAGTCAGTGAAAGCGTTTTGTACCATTTTGCTCGTTCTTCAACTCAAAATTTCCAGATTTAAAACGATTGAACCAATAATGGACCGTGTTTATGCAAGCAGTGTTAGGCCCGCCCGCACACGTTGATGTTTCGTGTTGTTTGCGCAGCGGTATTTCCGCGTAGAATCTCATATTCGAAATTCGAAATCGTACGAATATTTAGTTTATCCATGGCGCCAAAAATTACCAATATTTCACAAAAACAAAAACTATCTAAAAACAAATTACTAAATTTTAAATAAAAATAACACGGGTTTCGAATAAAATTTATTTGAATTTCGAATTGCGCGCCAATCCACAGATAATCAAATCTAAATCTGAAAATGTTGGTTATAAAATGTCCAATTTCATAGTTAAAGACCTATTATTTAAATAATATTACTTTGGCTTAAGGATTTCAAGTTATACGTTTATGAGGTGAATATGAAAGATTATAAGTATGATTACGTTTTGGAATATAAACGAAGGATTTGCAAAAGCAACGAAAACCAAATTATCCCTTTCTATTTCATTACTCCTCCTCGTACTTGATTATGCTGATATTCGCCTCTAGATACAACTGGGAAGCTCCTTCACAAACTTGGGCAAGTCCAAAACTTATGTATTAAATTCATATTTGATATTCGCAAACATGATTTTGCTTATGGACTAGGTACAAGTAGCTCCTAATTCATATTCAAAGGAACCCTCATAATTTTTGTGCACTATGTAACCAAATAGATCAAAATATTTTAAAAAGCATTCAACACCTATTTACATTTGCTTCATATCCGAAATTTTGTTAACAAAAAATCATTTAATGTTAACCTTTAAAAACATTTCTATGTTCCATTTCCCTGGATCGTTTGTGAAGTGATTTTTCGTTTTGAAACGCGTTACGTAAACGTTTCCATCAGATGACGTGTGTATTTACTTATGTACTGAAATCTTAAAAAAAATGATTTGACGTGAAACATTCAAGATGATAATATAACCAGTTAGTGTCTATATATTTGTAACCGTGTACTCAAACTACTTTTGCGGTCCTTTGGGTTTATAAAGATGAAAATTATTATGACGGTACGTAATTAAGATTCAGCAAAGTAGACACCGTGAAACGTGGCAATATCAAAATAGCACTTAAGCAGCTTCAGCTAGGTTGAATCGCTTTTGCAGAACTTCTCGGGCCGTGTGCACTTCATTTCCTGTGTAATTACTTTCATGTGCAAGTTTCCACGACTTCTTCAATTACGCTTGCGCAAGCATAACCCACTGAATGTTCAGTACAGATGTATAACATTAATGTAAAATTGCTTGTAAGCATTGAAGTATAATGTCATAGAACAGACATCTCGAACAAAATGTGTACCCTGCCCGGGAGGTTTGATTTTCAAAATTGGGCCCCGGTTCTCCTTTCAAAATGGAACGAATCCATTGAGGATTGAAGCCACGTGGCGCCAATGCATTGGGACATACATGGTGTTCACGGTGTCGGTTCTATATGCTAGTAATAATATTTCAATGCTTGTAAGTTACATTTTAATTTATAATAAAAGGTTGAACAATATATTGCGGTATAAATGTTACAGGCACGAGACATAGATAATTATGAGACGAAAACTATTATGCAGTGCACTTGAAGGAGATATAAGCTGTAGAGCTTACTCCAGTGTTCGCATTAAAATTTAAGAATTTATTATTATTTATACAACTATATTTAAAACAGTTAGGGGAGGCCTATGTCCAGCAGTGGACCTCCAAGGGCTGATGGATGGATGGATGGATTTAAAACAGGTTATAGACTAACAAGCACAGACAATGGGCACTAGAACATTACAATATTTTTTTACGTTAAGAGTATCGTAAACGATAGGATAGGAAAATTACAATACAGTTAAAATATTCTTCGTAAATACCTAAAAAAGAAGACATAATTTGGAAGTCATAAATTACTTAGACATTAGTCAGTTAAAACTACTGCACACTTTTCTTATTAAAATATATATTCCTCTTCATAATATCCTCTATGCGCTGAATCATGATAAACATGTTTAATAAGAGCGATCTCCAGCGGTGCTGCAAACAACTTTCAAACTGGCCTAGAGCAGATGGGAATGACATCTCTTTGAAGATAAAGACGCGAGATAATTTTGCATTTTCGTGCCGAGACATCGCCGATATGTACCTACCTGTCATGTTCTTCAAATTAACTTTTGATGCCGACTAAGGAAACTTCTATATTTGCGGGGACCAAATTAAGAAGGGACTTTTGCTCGTAATCTGACAGTGATTGAGTACTTTGATCAATCTTACTAATGATTGCATTGATATTAATACCTCTAGAAATATCGAAATAAATTGCTCTTTAAGAGAAAGAAAATTGCTTTTTACGTTTGTGTGCTATAATATATTCACTTTATTTTAATGAGAACTTTGATTTGTGTACATAATAGTGTATTATTGTTGAAGCAAAATCAGATTTTTACTATAAAGTTTTACTTAAAGTTGGTGTCCTTATTGTCAATAACTATCAATCCTGCGGACTGTAATTGAATTTCTCAGTCGTTGGTCATTAACCCGAGTCTCATTTAACTAAAAACCAAGCTATCGGAAGGAAATTTTTCGATTTAAATGTTAGTATTATTCAAGCTCAAAGATTAATAATTTTAATGTCACATACTAAGTTATTTTCGGTTGAATAATTCTAAAACACTCTCTCTATTTGTCGCTTTTATTGCGCTTACTTTTTCAAACCGAGATATTCAAGTGCGCTCACCAGTTCCATAAACACAAATTTGTCACTACGATTATGTCAAACACAAAAATAATCCCGTCATCTATTTGGCATGTGACGCACCCCTGCAGCCTGTGAATTGCAAATTTAGGGTGCTTCATCTGTACGTTGAGCGTCGGAGCGGCGAATGTTAGAAATGAAAGATTATAGACTGTGTATAGGTGATCAGACGTCGATAGCTGGGTCGTGGAGGGCGAGGGACGTCGGTTGTCATGGTTATAATACCCGCTTGTCGTAATACGCCCCGCAAACATGGTTTGTGTTGTCGTCGGCTTACGGGGCCAAATGTACTCAGCGTTCGTTGCGATAGCAACAGGTCGCACAAAAAGCTATTTATAATTACGAGACGTATTTTTACTGGTTATAAAAAAACGAAATGTGTGCTGGGACACATAGTAGAACTGAAACTTCAATAGACAAGTTGCATTCAATATAAAATATATTCAATAAAAAGTTGAATAAACATTCCAAAAAAATATTTAAAAAAATTTCAAAATTAATATTTTAAATATTTATAACGAATGGCAACGTATTTAATATTTATTTCAAATATTTCCACGCGATTTATCGTCTACCACCTCCACGCGGTCGTAAAGCTTTTTCGTGACAGAAAAATCCTAGTGCTCCGTGGCCCATCTATACAGAAGTTTCACTTCAAAAGTCAAAGTAAAATTTATATGAATAGACGTTGTACTCTTACAGCTTAGTTATCTTCAGTGAAAACGATATTTCTGTAATGTTTGAGCTTAAAGTTGTAACGAACCTCATTCAATATTCCTTAATATTCTTCTTCAAAATTTTTAAACATCATGAAAATTGGGTTTGTTTACAAAATGAATCTCTCAGCTGGGCTTCCATCGTTCATGGAGGATCTGTGTTCGAAACATTGTATTATTAGACTAGCTGTGCCGCGCGGTTTCATTCACGTTAATTTATGGAAAAAACTAACTACTTAAATATATTATGTTATATAGCCTATAGCCTTCCTCGACTAATGGACTATCAAACACAAAAATAATTTTTAAATTCAAACCATTAGTTCCTGGGATTAGCGTGTTCAACGAAAAAACTCTTCAGCTTTATAATATAAGTATAGGTAACCTAACCTAATCTAATAATATGTTCATCGTTTAAAACGATTAGCCATTGTTATATTCGTACTGCTGTGTGACCAATTATAAAGGAATAATATAATGGTATAATAATGTAAAAAATCGGAGTTGTGCCTTATTGCGGTTAATGCCTTTAACCTACCTACCCTCCCCTGAGAGCCTTATCTCAATCCTGCTTGTGGAGGATCACACCCACGCAAAGTATTTTCCTAAATAGCATATTAAATGTATTATAGTACATTATTATTATTTGTTAGTTCCTAACTTACAGCCAGATACTTGAATTAATTTTTGATACAGGTTTGATTATTACGCAAAACTACTTATCGACAACTAATACTAATAATTCTGAATGCTCCCGCTCAACCCAAACCATAGAGTGCCTTTCCAATTTTCGAAACTTTTGAATAGATGCTTAAAACTTTTGGCGTCTACTTAAGTGGTTTAATTTCAACAGCTCTTACTACATAAATTGAAAATAAAACAAATTATGTTGAGGCATCGAAATATTATAACGAAGTTAGTTTATACTATGTAATATTGTGTGCTTACGTATTACAATAATATAATTTAATATACTCGTATAATATAACATATTGAATAGTAAGCTAATAGCTTGCTTATTTTCAAAGATTATTTTATTCTGGTTATAAATCATATTAAATTAAAATTTAAAAACCCCCGACAGTTTTATTTACACTAAACATAGCTAACAACACTCTTGATTAAGTCACCTTTGAAACAAAAAACTAGATCAAAATCGGTTCATCCATCTGGGAGCTACGATGCCTCAGACAGACATACATATACACAGATACACAGACACACAAACACGTCAAACTTATAACACCCCTTTTTTTTCGTCGGGGGTTGTAAAGAAACCCACCAAAAAGATTACACACATAACACTATTTTCGTAGTAAATTTTTAACAGACTTCAAAAGATGTTCCCAATTCAATTGTATTTTTGTATTAAGTATACGTACTTCAGAATTCCGTCATTTATAAACCAGATTGGTACCATATTTTTTTTCGTATCTTCTGATAAGGAATTGAGAGAACTCCTTAAAAGTTATACTATAGAGTGATAGAGATTTTGGGGTCCTGCGATTGATTTTTTCATATTGCAGGAACACCTGTATTTCTCGGTACATAAATTTTCCTCGATGTTGAGCTTTTGAATCTTGTAAAAACATCGTATTATGTCCAATCTCTGGGATGTTTTTGTGGTCTAATGGCAATAGTTCGGTTGTTAGTCCGGTTAACCGAACTAATGCAATTTTGTGCGTTAACCTGAATAGAGAAACAAATATACCAAAAAACTGTTTAGAGGCTATATCTTTGGTATATTTATCGATAGCTAGTACACTTCTATATTTTTTATAAAATAAATACTCAATAATACAGTATTACTAGAGTATAAACGGATAACTAAATATTACATTTTAATATACGAGAGTATAGGTACGATACATAAATGAAAGTACTGGTTATTCGCATAGCTGCGACAAATAATTTGTGAAAATAAATTTCAATGGTACTTTCACGTTGTCCACTGTTATTCACACGTTTTAAACTTTTTTTAAAACACTCAAACGTTTAATACTTTAATTGAAGTTTAAAAAGTACTGTATAAAGTTAAAAACTATTATTTAAAACGATGAGTTTGATGTCGGAATGATGAGTGGTAATATTCGATGTCCACATTGTTTAACAAACCTACTCATGCAAACTGGCCGAAAATAATTAAAACAACGTCACGCTGTTTGCAGGCACAGTCAACCTCTTCCGTAAAAGAGAACATGAGCGCGGTCCAAAGTTACGTTTTAATCAAACAGGGACCACGCCCAATGCCCATAGCTGTCATGCTGCCTATTTATGAGTTGTAAAGGGCCTCCGTCCGAGGGTTCACTTTGTGCGGTGTATGCTAATAGCACGATATGGTGCGTGATATACAGTGACATATGTCGACCTGGAAAATTAAATCCCAGCGTTGTTTGTACGAGTACCAATAACGCGCGTAAACGTTAGCCAGTCTCAATGATCACGGGAAGCCGTAAATGAGCAATATCGTCGGTTTACATCCTTATTGTACAGTTGTATCATTGTACAGTTGTACACTAAGTGTACACTATGAATGAATATCACGTATCTTACCGCTGAATAGGGATGTTGACTAATTTTAGGATTCAATTTTATTTTATAGATAGAACCTCAATATTCACGAAAAAAATATATAAAAAATAATAATCTTCAATTCAAAAACAAAAATTGATAAATAAAAATCACTATCAAATTTCCCACCAAAAACGTCACGTGACGTCATAAAACGATATTCAATACTATCTGTCTACTAAGTTTGTTGAATTTCCATATAAAATTGTTCCAATGACGTCATATTCTCAAAATGGCGTTTGAGGTCACGTGACAGTGAGTACAATTTTTAACATTTTAAATTAATGATATTTAATTTATTGTGATTGATTTCAATAAAATAATCATATTTTAGGCCTTCAAATGTTACCACTAATATTTTAGACATAAATTTATATTAATTTATAATTAGTGTCAACATCCCTATTATGGTAAATTGATAACTATTGAAAATTATTATTACTACTTTAAAGAAAAATTAAGCAAAAGGCGAAGGTTTTGAAAGAACCTGTACGATTTGTTAGAATTGTAAAGCAAAAAGACCTGTACGAAAGAAATTTAAACATTATGCAAACTGAAAAGTAAATTCATTATATCTTAATTGTTAAAAGTTGTAATAGAGAGTTATCTCGATGTCATAATACATTTATTAAGTATATCTAATAAAACGCTATTTTCAGTCACAAACAGGACAATTGTATACAATGCGAAGTCCTGACAAATTATTAATATAATACATTTATTGAAAGACATCAACAACAAGAAAAAATGCACTTATTTGTTTTTGAGTTACAAAAAAGATATGACTAATAAATAAACAGTCTAAACAGAAAATGAAATTCCAATTCAGAAGTATTGCGTACAAAGTAGCATTTAACTGCTCAACAATTTAGTATCGCGGAGTGAAATTCGGCGCGTAGTTATAAAGTATGCATAGCGGTGAAACTCGGGCGAATCTGTTCCAGAATTTATGCGTAAAGAGAGGTAATAGCGCGGCTCATTGCTTTTTCACTTGGTTACTCAAATGTAGATAGATGAGGTCGGTAAAGACGCCGGCGGAGACAATTGTCACCCATCGCTCAGTGTCGCCGCTAATTGAAAATTCCCTCCAGCTTCATTTAAATCGCTATCGACTATAAGATACCCTGTCGCTCAAAATTATATTCGACTAAAATTTAATTTTAGTCTGCGTTTACTAATCGGAGCACTAAAGGTCAAGGAACGGTGCGTGACAAAATTTACAAATTTACTTTTGATGACCTAAAGTAATTTAAATTTGATTATAATGCAACTGAGATTACTAATGATTGCAAATATTTGTATTGACATTAATAATTATTATTATTGTTTACTTAAGGATCTGTTAATTATTAGTGCAATGATTTTTATTTTGTAATCTTTTTGCCCGGAAATTGTAATGAACTTGGTAACTTTATTAACGAAATAAATGCTTAAAAATTTTTTACCTAAACAAACTACAAATTGTATATTTTAAATGTAAAACTTAATTTAAATATGAAAACCGGCCGTTCAATAATAATTTTCCTTGTAAACTTGTCTAGTATAACCAATTAAGGAACCCTTATGCCTAAATACCCTTTAGAAAGTGGATCCCCGGAAGGAAGAGGGCGTGAGCGGAAGAAATCTTCGATTACAGGGAGCGAAGAATGGAAAATTGTACAACATTACAGTATTCAGACATCTTCCGAGGAAGTAATATTATAAGTACCCAAGTAATGAGGCCCCTCTTGGAATAAAAATTTAAGGAAATCAGCCAAGTGTGTGGCAAATCTGTAATTCATAGTTCCGTAATATTTTTTGTAGTTAGGTACATATTATTTATTGTATTATATTTTTGAAGGTTTATTTTAGTTTGATTTATATGTATGATTTAAACATAGTATGTTTATGACTTGTATGATACATAATTTAGTTGGCAACTTTTTTCAGATATTAAAATGTATAAAATATGACATAATTAGTTTTTAATGATATTTTTATAAACATTGACTTATGATATTTAAAAAATAAAATGAGTTTAAAACTTGAAATGAATTAAATTCACTTTTTATAGCATTAATCAATGAAACATGCTAAAAATATGTGTTGCATATACTCGTAAATACGATGTTTCATTAATATTGTGACAAATATTTTTCTGAACAATAAAGTTATTAGTCATCTTCGAGGTTCGATTTTAACTGCGGAACCTTGGTGTTTTAACACGACTGCTAAAACGAAGCAATTACATGCAATTTATAACACCAAGGGAATTCACAGAACGTTGGATAAGTAGGATAAGTACCTAGGTACTTTTGAGGTGCGTAGCTATGTATATTATTTAATAATAATAAGTTGTAATAATTAATAATACTGACGTTGTAATAATTAATAATACTAACTTGGTAAATTTATTTTTAGTAGGTTAATTATTCCTTTTGAGAGCTTCCGTTGCGTGAGAGGAAATTTAATGGTCTCTGATTTGTTAAACCTACCAAAACCATAAAAGTTAAAAGTAACAACAAATGACATTGATTTTTGAGTGACAAGAAATTACTCCAGTCAGCTAGTAGTAAATATAAATACGGTCGCACTAGTTTAGTTGCAAACTCTATTATAACGGAGTTAAAATATCGGCGTATACTACAAGTAAATATGAGCACCCGAATCGTAGTAAAACTCAATCATGTTCGTTACAGTTAGTGTCATTTTTGACAGAGAAGTCATTGAACCGTGTCTGAAGCAATCTCTTAAAGAACCTATTATTCACGTCTAGTCCGGGCATGTTAATATAACGAGACAGTGTCTAGTTTTTAAAGGATCCGTAATTGCCATAGAAAAATCATTTTCAAAGAAAAAATATTCATTTTAAAACAAATTCGACATTAGTAGAAAGCGCGGATGTGAACACGAGCGACCCGTATTAAAATATTTTAAGCAGGCTATGAATATGCAAAGACACGCCGCTTGGTAGCAGCGGTAACGATTTGCACGTTTTTGGACTACTCGCTAATTGCAAATGTGAACGAACCCTTATGGCGAATGTAATTGCTTTCACTGATACGAGATACGCCGTGTTTGCGGTTCGATTTTGCGAACTCCCTCCGTTCTCACTTCTCATGTTATTTTACATTGAAAATTTATTCAGATTCAGCTGTTCTGTTACCAAATGGGTTAAAAATCAATAAGGACTGAATAATAATAACGTAATTCATATTGTTTTTGTTATAACACCCATCTGGCGTGGGATTACCTACTGTTGATATTCTAAGCCACCCTAATACGGCTAAAATTCGAATCGGCAATCAAATCGAATTAATCATTTAAATCTTTTTTATTATACAAATATTATTAAAATGTTGTAGGTATGTTTATAGAACTCAAAATAAAGTAATTTTAAATTTTAAGGTATTATAGTGTTAAATGTTATACTCGTATGTACCTATTATTGATATGAACAAATAAGTATACAAAAATCATTTAGATAAACATATAACTGAATCAATTAAGCTGTAAAATTTCCTTTCCCATTAGGTTTTGATGAACACTTAAGCGTATGTAGTGTAGAGTGTAATTGAAATTAAAAGTGAAAATTAGTTGTAGAGTACTCGAGCCGCAAGCGGTGCGCGTCATACTCTCAGTGTGCGGTTAGTAATAAGCTTTACAATTACTTACTTATTTTTGTACACTGTACATTGAAGTATAATGTCATAGAACAGACATCTCGAACAAAATGTTCGTCCCGCCCGGGAGGTTCGATTTTCGAAATTGAGCGCCGGTTCTCATTTTAAAATAGAACGAATCCATTGAAGATTGAAGCCACGTGGCTCCAATGCATTGGGACATACATGATTTTCGCGGCGTCGTCGGTTCTATACGCTAGTAATAATACTTCAATGACACTGTATAACTAGTTTATTCTTTGTCTTTCTTTAGTTATAATATGACTTACAATTATTGTTGCTTATTTTTCGTACCGTAAAAATTGTATTACATTTCAAATTACCAACACATAAATCTACGTTTACTACAAAGTCAATAATAAATTAAATTAGTTTTGTGAAGTTTGAGCAACTCTATGGTTTCTTTAGAGTAGCAGTATTGCAAATTGCAATCAAGAAGTAACTAATTAATTAAGGTTCAACTTTGGAAGGCTGAAGGAGGCTTCAAATTGTATTGCACAAACTGTAATTAGAGTTAACTTAACATTCAAGCTTTATAATAAAAATAACAATAGGTAGATATTCAAATTATATGTTATATAATAGAATTTCCATTTAATGTCTTATGTGTATATCTTACAATCATTCTTTTCATTTGACATGTGATAGAATTTTATTTACATACTGGTGAAGTAGCTTCAATAGTTAAATTAGTTTTATAATATTTTAATGGCAAGAAGATGACTGCGTACAGAGATCATTCATTAGAATGCTACCTTCAATGCCACCTAGCGGTGTTGTGAGTCCTTAATTCGCCAATCGAGTGTGAGCGCACATGAGGAACTACGCGAAAAGGGGACTACATTGTAAACCAACAGCCATGGTTTCCAGCCGCTCCATGGCACAGGCTTAGGCATGGTCCTTTTTCGTCTGGTGACATGGTACCCACAAAATAAAATATTTTATGTTTTATGTTACGCAATAATTTAGTAAGGTTACATACTGCTAGTACTTCTGTTGTTATAACCTTGTACCATGTTATATTTCATGACGAAATGAATGTTTCTTTCTTTTCTTTCTTTAAACGCGCGTACTCAACTAATCAAAAACGCTCATAGCCCGGCGGCATGCGTCGATAGCGGGCGCGGTCGGTAGTTGAATGGGTGACAGCTAGTGGCAAAAAACTTCTTGAGCGTTTCCCTGCTTCGGAGGGCATGTAAAGCCCCAGTTGTTAACATAAGATAACAGTCGTTAAGTCATGTCGGAGGCCCTCAGGCGGTTTGAAAACATCCGACACTGCGGTTGGCCACTAACCCCTCCACCGATCCGCACTGGAGTAGCGTGGTGGAGTATGCTCTAGGCCTCCTCAAGAGGAGAGACTAGTGCCCAGTAGTGGGCCATTAATAGGTTAAAGCCAAACGCGCAGTATAGCTATTTACACGCCACACTGCTAAAACACCACATATTTTTTATAATTACCTTATTTTAATAACTACCTGCATTAGAATTTATGATATACGTCTGTCGCGAGTCTCCTAACGTTATAATATCTTATTTCCTTTTTCAACGTAATAAATTCAAAGATAAAATCGGATCGGATAAACAGACATGTTTCATTATTTCATTGAATAAACAGAATCCTTGAAGGGATAGTTTTTTATGTACGAATAAAACATAAACATTATGTCGTTTAGAATCAAATCAAAGACAAACAGGCAGCTTTAATATGCATTTTTAAATCTACGAGTTATAAGCCTAAACTCTATTTCACTTATCCTCAAACATATCGTTCTACAAAGATAATTCTCAAGGGATTGCCTAAGGGGAAAATATTTTCCTCAGACTTTTGAGTTTTGAAGAAGACTTACGAAGACATTTAAAAATTCTAATGCGCAAAGTAATCTGAACCGATAGCAAGCAATTATCAGGTCATTTTGTTTTAAAGAGAAAATAAAGAGTAAAATGAAATATATTGATATCTAAAGGCGCATGCTGCATTAGACACACACATAAGTTTTAATAGAACATGATCAACTAATTATCTAAAATTTTAAATATGAGTCACACGAAATTTTAGACAAGAAAGACATAAAAATAAAATGATGGGGGATATCTTGCTGCTTGTGTTTACCGTTGTCATTTTCCCTCGGAGATCTGATGTCGTGTCCTGAAAATTTCGGTGCACAGTAAATCTTTCTGAAGCCGTCTATAAATCTGATCATAAAAGTAAATCCGTGCAATCAAATCGCGAACAGCGAAAAAAGTAAGGTTGTTTGTTGCTATCTCAGGGAACATGCATAGAAATAGAAGATAAACTATTTCGTAGAAGGATGGAAAGGTTCTGGGTCTATGAATATAAATATTCGTGGGTATGTCAATATCGTCTTCCGCTTTGAGGGTAAAAACTGGGAGTCGTTAATAAGCGGACATTTTACATCGCTATTATATGATGGAAAGTTTTTATGATTTAACAATAGCCCTTCAAAGTTCGATATTTTGATAATCCTTTGTTATCTGAATATTATCGCCGACAATCTTGTTAAGTTAATCGTTTTAATAACCTGAATTTTTATTGGTACACGTATTGGTTTTTATTCTTCACTAAAAAATTTTTTGGCCGATTGATTCGAGTAACTATATCCAAACTCAACTAGTTTCTTTCGAAGTCTGGTTCTGTGGGTCTATTCCTTGTGTAATTAGAATTAATAATACAATAAATTACTAAAATATGAAATAAAATACTTAAGTAGAATATTTTAAAGGACATAAGCGGGAATTTGCAAGCAAAGAATATCAAGTAAAAAACAGAAAACAACTTACATTTTCTCTTATAACATTCATATGGGGACACAACCCCAAAACGTGCGGGGGTAAATGGCAACTGTATAGCCGTTATAAAAATGCAAGAAGCAGGAAATGAATACGGCTCGGGGTAGAGCTACTTCTTCCAGGACCTTAGGTACATACCTCTACATAGACGATATACTCACACAATTATACGCATGGACATTGAGCAACAACATTTTTAAAATGCATTATTATGATATAGGACTATTCGTAGCGAACAACATTATGTTTATCCAGGAACGTTAGTTTTTATCCATGAAAAACTTCATAATAAATTAAGCATTAATAGAATAAAATATAATTTACACTTTAAAAAATTAAAGTATTGTGTTTTAGGAATTCCTAATTGCGTTTATTTTTAGTAGGTATTTTTATTTAAGTCAACTTGTTATAATTTAATATTACGTAGCTATATAATATGGAAAATAGTATAAGTCCTAGTCCTAGTAATACAGCAGTCTTGTTAAAATAAGTCGTTATCCTAATGATGCTGAAACAATCATGGTTTCTAATACTAAGCAATAGTAGGTCACATTATACACATCAGGTTATTCAATTTAATTGCGGTGTATAAAATATTGAATAAGAAAAGTGTTAATGAATGAAGGAATGAATGAATGAACGAATGAAAGCCGTGATCAGTGAAGCGTAATTTTTGATAGACTATAATGCTCACTGATTCCAGAAGAGGTGTTTCCAGGATTTATTACCTTCTATTTCGATTTGTTTATTCAGTTGTTCAGATCCAATTACTTGGCACTGTTTCTGTACTTAATTAAAGGGACGCTTGATTACTCGCCCGCTGTGGGGCTTTGTATAATTGCTATTGTTTAGCAAATGAAGACAAATGAAACTTTAATTTAATGTCACTGTCTCATTCAGACGCACGGGAGAAGAACTCGTGTTCCCGTCTGAACAGCCTCATTTTAAGTTTAAATTACTTCATGTTACAATAGCGAACACACACGATTACCTTCGCGGGTGCCGACCCAAAACAATGCGATCGCACTAGCGTGATTGAAATAATGCTCGTTAAGACGAGACTTCTAATATTACGCTACGCATATCTATCTACAAATAAATAAAATTGGAGTGTCTGTTTGTAGTATTAAAATAACTACTTTTCACTAAGTGCATTTGGATGTGCGTCACGGTACATATAGCAAAACAACATTTTTTTACAATTTTGTCTGTCTGTCTGTTTGTTTCGGCTAATCTCTGAAATGGACTAATTTTGACGGGAATTTCACTAGCAGATAGCTGATGTAACAAGGAGTAACTTAAATAATAAGGAGTAATTTAAATAATCGTTAGTAACTTAGGCTACTTTTATTTTAGAAAAAATAGTTTTAGAAAAAAAACGCGATACGAATTTCGCAGGGTCAACTAGTTAATATAATGGATGGTATACACCCTTAATTCGGGCATTACACAAATTATTATTATAATATTGTTTATATTGGCAATATACGTCAAAGTTAAACGGATAAAAAATTATTTACTTGAAAATCAAATTAACCTATAATATATCTCACTTCATATACGTCCCAACTCAGAGTCACTAACGGTTTCTTAAATCGCTCCTTAGTAAAGAATCATCATACAAATTCTGTACTAAGGAGTAATTTAAATAAATAATCGTTAGTGACTCTGAGTTGAGACGATAGGTACTTCTTTCTGGTTACTGACTCGTGGTGACACCAGCTAGTCACTAGTGTATTTAAGGTTTTTGTTTTCCTTCTGTGAAAGAAAACATCGTAATTTAACCTCCCGCTCTGAAGAATTCTGTATAATCTCCTCAGACTTATGTAAAGCCTGCTTAACCATACTTCACCAGCGTGGTAGACCTCGTTGTGAGACGAGACCGCTTGGTCCCACTGCTGATACATAATAATATAGTTTGTGAAAAAATTATAATTTGTACTCGTACCTATATCTAAGTATTAACAACAAATCCTGGTCCACAATATTCAATTACATTAACATTACCCAGTGTAATAAATGTAAATAGTTGGCAAAGCAGTTTAATTAGAGAGAATTCTTTGTTATTTGTTTGGGCCCGACTCAAGGTGTATTCCCGTAGGAGCGGTAACTCAATTCGCCATCGACCGGCGGGAGAGTGGCATACTTTTAATTGACCGTAACTGCGTTTGCCTGCAAGCGTTATTGAATTACCGTAGAACATCGCTTAGAGTTGGAAAATCATGGAATAGACTTTGTAATTTATAAGGTTACTCATACTAACGATATTATTGACGACTCGTGTGGCGCAATGGTTACCATGCCGGATCGCCGCACCAAGGGTCCTGGGTTCGATTCCCAGCGAGGCAGAAATTTGAATGATGAGTTTGAATTTCTGTTCTCGGTCTGGGTGTGAGTGTTCTTGTCTTGTGTGTTGTCCATGGCACCTACGACACAGGGAATCCTAGTGTGGGGCTATGAGTGTGAAGCGTTATTTATTATTTATTTATTTATTTTATTTATTTATTAGCTGGTACCTTCGCTTCGTTTAGGGAAACCTATGACCCTGTACCTACACTCAAAAAGTTTATTAGTTATTGTTCAAAAGTTTTTGTTAGTGGAATAATTGAAATAAGGCAAATATTATTTTTAACCCGAAGCTTATTACAATTTATCTGTGAAAATTGTCTCAAAATTGGTTAAGCTATTAATGAAATGAGCGACAACAAACGAATATAAAAGTAGATATCATTCAGATATATCATCAGACATAGTAAATTAGTGGATATCATTAGACTTTCTGTTAGATTTGTTTTGCGATAGAAATGGCAGGATATTTAAGAAATGTTTATGTCAACGATAAGCGTCATTAGATACCTACTTAGTGTCAAATTCGTATTTTAAAGAACAATGCCCAACTGCCATACATCGTTTTATTTCATTTTTAACTTTAGCGTCTTGAAATAAAAAAAATTCTAGAAATCGCCGCTTTAATTTCTGAGCTTAGATATATAAGAATTTTCAGCAGACACACCCCAGAACCAAAGTATTTTGAGATTGAATTCTTATAACCAATGAGTCATAGAGTAGGGAAGACTTACGGCTGCCTGTAATTTTTACCATTATTTTATTCTGACTTTTTTTTGATTGACAACCGGAAATGGAAATTTGACATCATTACACTTGTCATACCAACATTTATAACGAAATGCTGTCTGTAATATTGGCCAGAAGTCTCCCTATATCTTGTTTGATACAAGCAAGATACAAGCTATGTATCGAAGTGAGTGCCCGAATGAAAATTGACATTGTTGACATCATTATTATAGTCAATTCATCACTTATTAATAAAATTATTTTACGCTGGGTAATACGGGTATAGGTATTAATTTTAAAATACGTAAAAAATAATTGAATTGCTTCGGTATAACTGACGTTTTAAGACGCTAACAAAAATAAAAAATAATTTTTGGGCATTGTTCTTTACTTTATTAGTTACTCATATAATTGCGTTGTTATGCCAATAGTTAAGCAAAAACCATCAAAACATTAAGTACCTACTATCCTCAAGAGAAATTCAAAACTTTTAATTGGCTTTCTACGATACACTTAATTACTATTAGGTTTTTAGCTGTTAGTTTTTCTATAAAATAAATAAATACCTATCTATAGTCGAATCACTAATCCACCCGACCGATTTTTCAATGTTTCTTTTTTTATATGTAATACATTTTCATATTGGACCAGAAAATCTAATCACTACTCGAGTAAAAAATCATTATTAACTTTACTGTAGCAACATTATTTTACAAAGTTACATTAGCATCTGTCTTTTGGTCTAGTGAATTCGACTATACAAAGATGTAACTTATATTTTAATATTATTTGAAAACATTGTACAAAAAAGACTTTGTTATCGACATTGTTGTCATATACGTGTTGTCCCGTAACAAAACATTTCTTTTTTAACCTTTGTCTATCTGTCTTTTTCGGTATCACGCAACAACCTGAATTAATTAAATAGAAGTTCTTTACAATTTGTATTATGGATTTCAGTAGATTATTAGATATGGACATTCAAGGAATTAGTCAAGGAATTAGAAATATGGGTTTGAGCAATGATATTATATATTTTTAAATATCATTAGTTTTGAGCTGTTTCTTTTATAATGGTAATATTAAATTAAATACACATACATAGACAACTAAAAGCAACATGGAGAGCCTGACAAAAGTTACTCACAATGTAGTGCGCTACAATTTGTAAACGTAACGATTATGTTCAACGAAGCGAACTGAAGGCGGGTACTAGTTGAGCGATAAAGAACAACTTGATGTAGGCACACTGTAACAGGCAGGCTCACTTGGCTCGCAGTAATTACATCGGGGAATCGAGAAGCCCATCGCCCACCTGCCACTGCTTGTTACAACGCTACTACATTTTCTACTCTTAAAAACTTTATCGTAAGAAAAAAGAAAATTCCAACTTTGTCCCTAAGAAAAGAGATCGTGTTATTAAGTTAGAGAAACAAAGTTTCGCAACTGTTTTCGCGTCAAAGCGATGTTATTTAGAAATTCGTACCTGTGTTTCTGCACAGTATCAGTTTGATGTGAAGAACGTTAGATTTAAGTGTGGCGAGAGCTGGGCTTCGCCAGCCGTGCGCACTTATTGTGTTATAGGACTTCGCTCGGTCTCGCGATAATTACATCGGGGAATCGGAAAGCTACGCTATCCAATGCTTGTTTTAAAGCTTTAGCTCTAAATTTTACCCTTAGGAAAAGCTTGGTAATACTAAGATGAATTAAACACTGACCATCTGAGCTATGTTCTGGCATTGCGCGCAGGGGTAACAAATTAATATATTAAACGTTTTTAGTGATGTTTAAATGCCTAATAATACCTAGACGAAATAGATGTAGGTACGCGTGTGATAAATGTACCATTTAAGAAATAATTCCACGTTATATTTGTAATAATTTCAAATCCTATCCAGTCCTTGCTTTAATACCTGAAAAGAAATATTAATTGCTGAAAACCAGAGCTACACGGGATTCCAGCTCCACGTTAGTAAGTTCTGTTGATTTTAAAAATGAGTACCTTATACATATAATGATATTAGTGTGACTTTATATGGCAATAAATAGATTTTATTTTTATTATTATTTATTAATTTTACTTCACTAATTTATTATTTTAAAAAATGTGCTATAGTATTAGGCTAATATCAGACGCAAGATGTTCCATAAATTGTTTAAATATGAAGATAGAGATAAATTCTTAGCATTACACAAAGGAGGCATTATGAAGCTATTTTATTAAGGCAAAATTAGACCAATCAGGTAAATGCGATCCAATCGATTCTTACCTACTCTTCTAATATTAATTTGGTTCAAACGTGCTCCGAGCAATCGTTTGACCAGCTCGCGAATAATCGATAGAATAACGATTGTTCTTGGCGTTTATGCCCCGCGTTATATTAATTTCGGCAATCACTAGGTAAGTTCCTATTTTGAAAGTAGCTAGGCTAAGTTATGCTTTATCCCGAATGTTTTCCTTTATAACGTACAATTTTTACGGTCTGGCTAGCAAAAATACTTCTAAAAATAGTCGTAAGTATTTTTATTACAGTGTTAGATAGAAAAAATATTCTTCCCACAACCGTCTCATTAGAAAACGCATAGCAATACTAATATGGACTAGAAGTGAGGCATATTATGACCATAAAAAAATATTGTTCTTGCGTATTCTCTTCGCTATTCTTTTAATCTAAACGCATCTTTACAGGAGAGCCTAACCTCGCGGTAATTACATCGGGGAGTAGGAAAACTACCCGCCTCTCTGCCGGTGTCTGCTTGTTTTCATCCCTTAGAAATTAATTAAGTATTACTTCTGTACAAAGTGTAAGAGAAACAAAGTAAGGAGTTCAATTTTATAAGTAAAAAGAAGGTAAAAGATACAAATCATAATGTGGTGTGCAAAATAAAAACAATATAAATAAAAAGCCGCCCAGGACGAGTCAGACACGCAAATTAATGTTTTTGTAAATCTGTAGCGTGATTCTAATGTTTCAGGTTTTTAAAAACTTTGGAGTCCTTCACGGTACAACTGACTTTGAGCTGGCATACTTTTTATTTTTGTAAACACTATTTCTGGTGTTGGACTCGCCTATAATTTTTTTAACTAATTATCTACGAGCATGTATCTAAGTTCAAAAGATTTTAAAGTAGAGGAGAAAGACGACTAACAAAAGACGTTCACCTTGCATTACAATTGAATATCTTACCAAAGACATCGTAAACCATGATAATGGATTGTAATGCACCATGCACATAGAAATTGATTTACGTCGTGGTTGAAACGTTACGGTCGCTAAAAGGGACAAATAATAATAAAAACTAAAATTACTGGGGCGCGAATGGGGAACGTTTTCCGGGTTTCCGACATCAACACATAATTCAACGCAAGATTAAATGCCTCTTGGACTCCCTACCGGATGGCTAGTACTCCATTACACGAGCGCGGGTGTAAGTTGGACTCCTCTTTAAAAACATTAGTAAGCGAAAACAAACTTTATATCCACGAAAACAGAATCCGAGCGGTCGTTATTTAATTAATACGGTAGATAAAAACTTGTTTACATCGCAATATTACAGTCCACCGAACTAACAATAAAATACGTAGTATAAAGATCGTTCAGCTCATTGATTAATCCTCACAGGATTGGCGTGCCCTGGTTACCTATCTTAGTAAGAAACTCGTGAGTATATTGGTCAACATCGGGATTTACTCTTGTTTTTGTAGTCTAACATACGTTAGAATTTTGGGAAATTTGATTTTGCATGTTAAAAAAGGATTTGGTGGTATATTTTTCTCGCGTTCCTTCTTAACAAAGCCAGGAATTTTTCGAGCCTTAATTATTTTAGAGACTCATTATGGAAATGCCCTGTTTGTCGTCGATAAGTTCGGGGTCTAAAGTTTTCATTTAACATTCACTTGATGGTAAAATGATTTGCTCCCGGACGGGATTTTATTAGATTCGAGCCCGTACTGCTTGGATGATCGCTGGTGTCCTTACCGTACGAGGTCGGCCGTTTCTTTTACGGTCTTTGAAGCTCGAAACTTCAGAAAATCATTTGTTAGTGCGATAAAAAACTCATGAGTTATTTTTCAAATTTTCAGCAGTTCAAAAATCTCAATAGACGCGTAGCTACAGCGGTGCAGCGCAATAACCCGTCTGTCTCCTTTCTACGTTCACTCCTTTTTAGTAAATGGTAAATCAATTATAATTTTTATTTTAAGATACTTCAAGAGTTCCTTATTCATAATATTGACGACCCGTGTGGTGCAATGGTTACCATGCCGGATCGCCGCGCCAAGGGTCCTGGGTTCGATTCCCAGCGAGGCAGAAATTTGAATGATGAGTTTGAATTTCTGTTCTCGGTCTGGGTGTGATTGTCCTTGTCTTGTGTGTTGTCCATGGCACCCACGACACAGGGAATCCTAGTGTGGGGCTATGAGTGTGAAGCGTTATTTATTATTTATTATTCATAATCTACCGAAACATTTCTCGCTAGTAGAAATTTGATATTTAAATTAAACATGACTGTAACAGTAATCATGGTATGACTAAATACAATATATTTAAGCAAGGTAATACAGTTGCAATTTATCACTCTGCATCAATTACAGGCAAAATATTAAAGGTACGCTGAAATAAGCACTTTGAATACGCTTCCACCACACTGCCTATTGCACACACGTGTCGATATAATAAACGTGCACTATTGAAGTGCACAGTAGCCCGGTGCCGCGGTGTCGCAAATCCACATGCTCGCACAAGGACAATAGCGCACACATCAACGGGAATGGCTGGCATGCCGTGTGGCCGTGCGGCCGTGTCGTAGTCCCAACTTGTACACAATATCCGTATTGTCTGTTAGCTAATTGCTCGTCCGTATTTGTACTTCTGTATTAGTATCTGCGTTGTGGATAAAATGTTATTGATGTTCGATGTGCGTTTGTTCTCGCTTTGTTACTAAGGTAAAACCACATGAGTAATATATTCATGTGGTAAAAGTAATGCATACTAGTAATGCATTATTTGTTATTATTTAATATAAAATCAATGGCCTTGGAAATTGGAAGAAGCAAATGGGACATTATAATAATCTCAATGACCAATGACATCACGGACGCGTTTTTTACCTGATCAAGGTAAGGGGAAAACCGTTTGGTATGATAGAATACCGTTTAAAAAAGACTACTGTAGCGAATAAAATAGAACAGTGTCTGACTCTGAGCATGGAAGACTGGCTTGGACTCAAAGACATTATCCTTTGAGTAGAAATGAAGGGAGATGCATCTGGATCTCCCTTCATTTCAATTTAATTAGACTGTTAAAAATCATAATGCAAATCATAAAAAACAAAGGTCGAAGAAAGAGCATTTGCTCTGGATTTTGGAAAACGCAAGATACCTATCTTATGAGGCATTACCCTTAAATTTTAATTGAAATTCAAAAGGTTTCCCCTATGAATATTTCAAAAGCCCGAATTAAAACATATAACAATATATTAACTGAGATAGTGTTACAATAAGATAATTGAAAACCATTTCGCATCCACAAAAACCCGGTGCTGTTGTGTGATTATAAACGGGTTGAACGGCTTTTCTGGGATTAACAAAACAAATCTTGCCAGCGCCATGTATTGATTTATTTAGCTAATTTGTATTCAAGACACAACGTTTAATATTTTAGGGTAGAAACATAATTGAATGCACATGTAGTGCATGGGAAAGCATCTTTGAATTGGCTTCATGCCATTGAGCTTTGCTTCTAACAATGTAGGAGTGATAGAGTACCCAAATTGGCAAAAACAAAGGAATACTGTAATTAGGTAGATGTATTCTAATATTATGCATTGGAATTTAAAATAATTTAACTGTCGATCACTATGGAGCTGTGTAAGACACGTTTTAATATAATACAGAGAAGGATTATTTTAACATACTCCATCAGGAAAGTATTAAATATTTTCATTCCAGTATATCAAACAATTTATCATGCGATATAAAAATATTTTAGATCTGGTAAATTCTCCTCTAACAAATCAATGTGATGAAATAAAAAAATATAAGTCAGAAGCCCTTTTCCATAATTGTATATCGCGAAGATAAGCAAACTGAATTGATTTCAATATTCCGTCTACAATTTACCTTAGATATTTTTCGTTCCTGTTCTACATTTTACATAAACTAATTTCCTTGGCAATATTGGTCTTGCGACAGTTCTGTAGGCGCAGCCGTCTCCCTCAAAAAGAAACTCGTCGAGTGGGAGCTTCGAAGACCAAATCAAATCACCGACCTTACCGATATTCACAAGAAAACTTTGAAGTTAAATTCGTTTAGTATGTTTTTATGTTTTCTAACCTATAATAATAAATAGTTGAATAAAAATTTAAAGTTTGGATTAGATGTAAAATCAACACTTCTGGTATTATTGGCCTAGAGTTTTTAAGCGTAGCCTCATTGCCAGAATGTTGGTTTAAAATCCTATATTTAAAATATATTGTTAGTAAGTTAGAAATTATATATGTAAGTATATATTATTTATTAGACATTAATTATTAATCCTTTGTTCTTCTTCTTCCCTTGCTTCAGTACACGATTTAACTACGTATTTGCGAGTTATTCGAATTATTATTGACAAAAGGATAGCAAACGGCACATGCCAGTGTGCTTGTACCTTTCCCTTCTAACTTGCTTCCCTAACCCCTAAAATTATTATTTTTAAACTTCTTCAAATAAGTTACTTGAAAGTCTACGTGTGCCAACTCATACATGGCTACCTTTTTATTTTATACCACAACGAATACTATAATATTGAATACTTATTATGATTTTAGCGTACTTACGTACAATGCGTTGTACATGTAGCGATCCGGATGTCCGATGGTACGCATATGATTCGTTTTTAATCCAATAGAACTGCTGATTTAACGCAATCGCCGAGGTTGCATCCCCCACGCCGCAGGGCCACTCACCCTTTACCGAAGGGGAAACGCTAATATGAGGATATGAGAATTTACTGTTTAATCCAGCTACGGGCCAGTTTGTTAATATTTTCATTCAATCCACTTAAAAGCCAGTTCGTATGCAAATGTGATGTGCTCGTAATAAATTTTCTAAGAGAATATTTTACTATAATTTCGGTGAGAATTTAATATCATAAAGAATAATTTATCCCACTGCTGGACTTGTGTATCTCCTCTCTGTGAAAAGGGTTAGAAAAGGGTCATCATTAGCTACGTTTGTCATTTTCACACATTATCAATTTGCAGCCAAACGAGCAACCACTCTCCAACTGAAATTAACTCTAGTAAGTTTTAGATGTTTTTAAGTGAAAAGCGAATGAACGAGCAGACGAGTGATCTGTCCATCACTTAGATAGGGTTGCCATACGTAGCTGGTAATGAGGAATACTTTTCCTCACTTATTATTTGCTATTTAGGTACCATACCGTGGAATAGGGATTAAACAAGGTGGTACCTCTCTACCTCTCATGATTCTTCATAACCTTATTTATTTATTTATTTAGTACACACAAATAATTAAAAGCCTTCTCTGCTATCTCAGAAAAAAATAATGATAAAATAATCCAGCAGCAAAAAAGATTGAGCAAGTCAAGTTATGGATGCAACCCCTTACTTTAAATAATAAATGTATCTTAGAAAACCCTTTCAGTAGAAAGATCTTATGCATGGACATTCCCAAAGATGTAACCAAAGATCAACGAAGCAATGATAGATTCCTTTAAATGGCTAAGCTGTTAATTTTCCATGACATAAAACAATTTGCTATAAACGTTGATATAGATAGATGGTTATAATTAATAATTGTCGTGTAATTTGTAGACACTCGAGGTTTCACAGAATAAACAAGGTCGCTGGTTGCAACCTATTTGAGGCCGCATGGGCTGACGCGCGCCCTTTATCAATTACGGCTAAACAAGAAAAATGACCGTCCGTAAGCCTACACAAGCCTAATTAAGGCAAGTAGGTAAATTTCGGCAAGAGCTCCCGGATTCCCCACACCCCTCACCTTACGATAGCTCCATAAAACAAGTTAATCTTTTAGCTAATTTCATTAGGAGACACGCATATTGATTAGCACTTTGACCGCTATAAATCAATCTTTATTTAGACTTGTCAATATTAAGTCTAAATAAAGGACTAGGACTAAGCTTATAAAATTGAAACATAAAATAAAAATATTTTCTTAAACAGTAAAAACACAACGCGTAACATCGTTTGTATTTATTTCTATCAACAATACGTTAACTGTCATCGTTGAAATCGATTATTTCAAACCGTTTTTTAAAAATTCAATACGTGTAAACAAAACCGTCCCTCCATGTAATGCTATTTCAAAACATTAATAAATCATTCACGCTAGATTAAATAGTAGTTGACCTCTCCCTTCTACAGAAAAACTATTACGTCTTGGGGGATCGCGAAATATTTTCACACTTGCCTACTCAACTACTTAAATTTTATAATATAAATGAACAGGTAATTTTGAGTTTTAGATATTATAATCCTAAGGAATTTTGTGCCCATGTGTTTAATGGATGAAAAGTTTAGTGTGAGTGAAAAATTCCTGACCATACAGAGATCGATACTTCAGCAATATGGTCGCCCTTCCAGGATTGTCTTTTAAACCACTGTATACATTACTATAACGTATTTCGTGTATAAATAAAAACTATTTCGATTTTTTTCGTACTTACGCATTAAGAGTTTTGGATGTGTTTATTGTAAACTGTTATTTTTTTAATACTTTTTTTAATTAATATAAATTCAAAAAAAGGCGATCCCCAATTTTCGGCCCCGAACCATATGTAATCTGTGCTAGAACATCGGACTAGACAAGAGTAAACTATATACCAAAAAATTCGTCTTATTTATAAGATAAACATATTTAAATCTTAGCTTCAGCTGCTCTTGCCAAATGAACAAAATAATGCAAAAAAGTTTTCACAGTATTTACCTCATTACATACGATTTTATAATCGATTGAATCGATTGATAATGATCGATTGATGGAACATAATAATATATTTTATGTATTATTTAGTGATTATAATTATAATATTAATTTATTTTTTACATATTTTCGTATTCCATATAAATCAAAACTATGTAATATATTATAATTACCATTCAATCGTTACGCTAATTTTATTAAATTACATTTCGAATATTTTGACATCGATTAATCGATTGACAACAATGATGATGTAATCCCTAATAATGTCATTTTGGTAACCATAGTATTTATAAATAACACCACTGTATTGTCATATTTGTCATCGATCTTTCATCTTTCTACGCGTGTTCTTGTATATTTTTACTATCAAATATTTTCAGCGTATTTGGAGTCCTATTTACTATTGAAACTCATCGACACGTACACAGTGATTTTAATTTTCTATTGTATTCGCTTTCGTACTTGTGTTTTGGTGAATGTGTTTCGCAGTTTCGCTACAATTTCTTGCAAACCAATACTATATGAATATGGACTCCTTAATCGCCTGTTTTGTGACTGACAAAGGTTCAGAATAAGTCCTGAACACTGGATAACGTACCCTATACATCTTTAGAAGATCAGGAAGTTGCTGTGGCCATACTTACAATGAGTATATTATGGTATCTTGATTGGGCAAGGTACTAATGAAATATAACGCCTCCTGCACAACTACACGAAATATTAATATATTATAATGATAACTAATAAAATCTCTTGAAATATGCAATAGCTTTTATTATACAACCTTTTTATGACATTCGTTTTGGGTGAAAACCATTGAAGTAGTAGATATTATAATAGACACCCGCCAACGTAAGTGTAACATACATATTAAATAGCACTGTGACACGAGTATGACATAATCATAACCTATAATTAAGGTGATTCATTCTAGGATTTCCTTAGTTGGCCATTGCTGGCAGCCGTGAATATTGGAGAAATTGAACTTTTTGCAATAATCTAATTAACAGCCAATTTCCAGTCTTGTCTACTTAGGCCTGAGTTTCTATGGAAACTGGGGTTCTCCTTTGATATCTTAGACAAAATTACTTTGTCATACTGACGGCAGATACTTAAAAACATAGAATGCTTAAAAATACTGCATTTGCCTCATGTCTTTTTGTTTCTATATTATTAATACATTAATTAATCTGTCTAATTAGGAAGAATAATAAGAAGATTTCGATTATTGAGGGATATTAATTACACAGAAAGCTATAATAATTAATATGATTACACATAAATTATTTTCAAGAGTTTATAGGTATATAATCACGTATGGTACGAAATGAAAACTCCAATAAGTAACAACATCAGTTATGCAAAATGTTCTGTTGACAACACGCGTAAGAAACACGGCAAGAGCACATTGTATCCGAACATCCTCCTCGCGTGTCGAAGCCACATCAGCTACTTTGCATTATAATCGAATTTTCACAAAGTAAAGCAAAATCTCCACGTAGCATTAATATTCAGCGATAGGGCTCAACGCATCGCCGCCGGATTGACGTTTAACATGCAAATTGCAATCTGAAAATCTAGCAAAATTGTGTGCGACTAAACAATTTCAGCATTATTAATTCAGGACACAGTTGTTTGAATCACTGGCCAGAATATAATTTAAATGCTAAACGAATTTATCCCACTAACGTTAAATTAGACTAGGGGCGCAGGCCGTTGGGATTTGAATCGGTCAGGTGTGTCAACGCAATCGTAGTTATTATAAATCCTTGAATTTATATTACTGTTTTGTCTTACAATCGAAACTAAAACTTAATCTACAAGTATTCCAAAAATATAATGTAATGTTATTAGAAATATTTTTAAGTAAAGCGCATTTTGGGCAGCCAGTGTATTAAATGTGAAATTCATTAAAAGAATAATCTGAACACAATAATCCTAACTCAGGACAATTTTCACAAAAATGATTACACTGATGTACCTACGAAAACAATGAAGAAATTTATATAAGCTTAATTTTAATTCATGTTTTGTTTACAGATGTGACTAGTGCTTTATTTTCCCTAATAACAGAGACAAAATGTTTAATTGATAGCGCCACAAAAGTGGCAGTTAGAGGGAGTGGCAGTGATGGATCCCAAGAATAAATCACGACTCGGCACTTGACCACGGATAACCAGATGCGCTCTTTGCGAAGTAGCAATTTGTATGCCACTTTGCCATTCCTTACATTGAGATTTTCTTTACAGTTATCATACAGATTTTTCTCGACGAATTCGAGCACATCCGAAGTTCAAGCAGAGTTCAATGATTATATAATTATATGCTCAACATACCTATGTTATGTTATGTACAACATACCCTATGGTCATATCAATGCATGTTTTCAATCGTGTTGTATGCAGTATTTTTATCATCAAAACCAAAGAATATACCTACCAAGATTGTAAGCCAAAACCTTTTCTTAATATTTCGTGCGAATGAAATTCTCTGTCTATATATGATCTGTGAAATACCTTTAAAACGTATACAGATTTTTATAGCTTTTTAAGAACTCATACCGCACTTAAGTTACGCTTTTTGTGACTTAAGGTAGTCCTTTTTCTTGCACGATTTGACACTAACTTGATGCAGCGCCGCAGACGCAGTAATAGACAACTTATGCGCAAATCTTCGCATGGTGTAAAAAAGAACTACTTAGTAATCGTAATATTAATATGTCTGTCCGATGACATTATAAAAGAACGTCAAATTTAATAAATAAGAAGAATTATCATTTCATAATAATTATAGTTATCATCACCTCACAAACAAACCTTAAAACTTCGATACAAACATTAGGTACTAGAAACATTTTATTTCCTTTTTTTCTTCAGAAATTACAAATGATTAAAGATTTTCAATCTTTGAAGAGTGGCTTAAATATTGAATATAAGAATTAACGTTATCTAGGATGAGAATGTACCCACCCCTTTATCGGTGTTCTGAAGCCAATTCATTAAACGAAAACAGAGAGATTCCCACTTTGTGAATAATAAGACATCTCCCTAATGACAAAATCACGTGCCAACGGGATAACCCCTTTGTTGCTTTGCTTACCTAACAATTTAGTATCTAATATTACATCATACGCCCTGTTTGGTTAACAACATGAAACTTAGTAGATCAAAGGTTCAGGAATTTGCGAAAATTTCAGAATATGCTTTTGAAGTATATTGTTAATTGACACATGTTATACTATATTTTTGCATAACTGAAACCGGCATTTAAGAGATCTTGACCTATTGTATTTAATTATCATCAATAGGTACATCAGATTTGAATACCTTTCCTTATAAAGCGATAGGCGTTCAGATTATAAGTCCACAAACTGGTCATGCATCTTTTTATAAAAGTGTAACAGGAGAAGAAAGGCATGCATTAATGGCCAAAATAGTTCCTACATAACTTAAAGCGATAAACTATTGGTTGAAACTTTGGTCTTCCTTGTAAATTAATATAAAATATCACTTGCACGATGAACTTCATCGAAAGTGCAACTATTTTAAGTATGGAGAATTCGTTTTCATAACATTGTTAAGGTTTGTGATCTCAGCTATTCCGAATTTGACCTATGTGAACTACGATCTATACATATTATGAAAGTAGCCCATAGCCCAACAAAGAAACAACTTTGGTTTGTGATGATGAGAACTGGAACGAGTACACAAATTGCCTGAGCTAAATGACCTTGAATGATTACCGAAAACAGATATTTGCACAAATCGCGCTCAATAACAATTAATGTGGCCTGACAACATAATATTTCCGTCAATGAACAACAAACGGACCATAGGTTCTACGGTAACGTATAAATAGAAACGGGAAATGATTCATTTCGAATTTCGACACATGCTCGAATTGAAAGGTCGGCTGCGACTGACGTATTTTTAATTACCTCCGACCGCCTCGTCGCATCGACTCCATATTGAATTTCCATAGTGGACAATTATATCGAAAGCCACAGCCCATGTTTGAAGAAGCCCCAATCTACCATTGCGCAGAGAAAATATGAAAATACGTGTGCTTGACGCAATAACCATATATTTAAGCTATCTGTAAGTAAATAAAACCACTTAACTGTTAATGCCGAAGTCGATTTGACGTTAATAAATATGACTAAGAGTGAGATTGAGTATAGAATTTGCAAAATAAAAGGCAATATGGAGCTATAATTATGTGTTTAGATAAAAACATTGGTATTTTAATTACCCCAATCTTGATCGAATCTACGTGCGAGCTTGATTGAATTTCCGGACGAGGCTATCCTCTCGTATTTGCGAAGCGTTGTGGGCGCTCGTTTCGCTCGCCTGCCTCTACGGCTCAGTGGCTTGTGACGTCACACCGTCGATTACATTTTTTATTATCTGCTACAGAAAACCATCGCTAATGAAGTCCAGTCACCGGTTTTTGCCGCGATCGGAGAATTTAATAACAAACTTTATTGCCTTTCGGCAAAATCTTAATAATGGACGTTAATGAATTCAATGACAACATTTTATCCCACAAAACTTTGTTATTTAGTTTCTATATGAAATATTTTTGCCTAACTTCTCTACATTCGGTGAGCCTAATAAAGTTTTCAGGACACAATCTTCGAATCACAAATTAATAAAAATTAACAGTGTGATGGATAATGAGCCCAGCGATGTGTTTGACGCCATAAATAAAACTGAATCATACTACCACCTTTTTATATCATATTTATACAGATCAACAATGCCACCGTTGAAAATTGCCAATAAACGGAGAAAAAATCCCCAAGGAGCCAATTTCCCAGACGACGCTTGTAAAGCTGATGCCGGTCTCTCTAACAGTTCGAATAAATAAATTATAACGATCCATCATTTCCCAACGTTGACAAATACCGCCCTCCACTGTACTATAGGTACCGCGAAGTATAGAAGACGGACATAAATTTTCTATGGGTATTTGCGTACCATTCTTGATTGATTTCATTTTTAAGATTAAGCTATTGGATACATTTTTTTATAACTAGGGATATACGCAGTACGTGCGCAGAATATAAAAACAAATTACTTAAATATATCATGTTACATTCGCGCATCGAGGTATAACATAATACTAAAATGTAATAATGAAATGTGTTATTATTTCACATAGAAGTTTTGATAAACTTCCATAATTTACATACTTCCATACTTCCATAATTTGAAGTCAATTTATAATGTCCTTATTTTTTTAATGTGACTATTATATGTACATAGTTATAATTATTCAAAATACGAAAGAAACTCTCAGTGTTTACACATTCACACTCGCAGCTCTAGCGTTTTTCGCAGAGTACACCCTTACACAAACATTTGTACAGCTGTTAGCTGAACTGCATGTCCGTTCTATTTCGATATTAAAAAACTTGACAAGTGCGAGTTGATCTCGCTTGGAGAGGGTTCCGTAAGTTGATTATATTGTTATGACCATAGACTTGTTATAGGATTTACTGTAATACATAAGTAAAGAACTATTTCCTGTATTTTTCTCAAAATTCCAACTTCAGTAATTACGGAGATAAGGACTGCAATGGACAATTTTCGTTCTTTCTTGAATTAATTTTTTTTCGTTAATTTTTTTTCAACATTCATTTGTTTTTTTATACTTTCGTCTTTGGGTTACAAAAAAGCAAATGAGTACAAAATTTTAACTCATTTGGTAGCTTAGGAAAAAAATTGGCCGTGAATGGCGGTCGCCCAGATACACGTTTCCAGGGTTCCGTTTTTGGTTTTTTCCTTCGGAACCCTAAAATGGTTGCAATTCGACGATATGTACTTCATATTGATATTTTTATGATAAACCAGCAAGAAAACATGATTCCAACTGTTGGTATGTAACCAAGTAAGTTTCAAGTAAGTCTGTAATACTATATACGTTGTTGAAGCTTTGTTGAAGTTAAGATAAATACTTGTCTTACTTCAACACTTTCACAACAAAATACTTTAAAACACTTCATAGTTGACTTTCTATGGACCATGCACTATTTACTTCCCAAACCTTGCAAACCAAGTCGAACGAAGTCGCAATTAAGTGACGTTTCGGTCGATATCAACCCTCGACCACACGTGGCCATTGTAAATGAGCTCTTGAGGACACCAACCCCGCCTCACATACACGATACACGCCCTGATGTAGTAAAAGTCACTTTGTCATATGAAGATGTCTATTTCAACTGTATTTATTTTTAGGGTAGATTTGATGAAAAATCTCAATCTTTATTGAATCACACCTTATCGTTTCTATTAGTATAATTTTGTATTGTTCTTTACGAGGACGAACAATAGACATTGAATAAAATAATTATTCAGAGAGTATCTAAAGATTAATTGTGTGGTAGGTAAACATTAAAAAAGCAATATCTTTTGTCCAGTAAATTAAGAGACACTATCAAGCGCGTTATTTATATATCATATGCTTGAAAATTTTTATAACCTTCGTATGCATGTTCTGAAAAAGATTTTATACTTATGAAAATACGACTTACACGATAATCCTGAGTGATAATCCTGTTAGTCCAATTACTTGCTAATTTAATGTATCCCCGCTTGCTATTTTCGCGTGTAAAAATTGTCTTAGCTATAAAAAGAACCAATGCTTATCCTTTTTCTATTATTAGTTAGAGCTGATAAGTACTATGAAACAGGCAATTTTAGTGCTTATTTTATAATTTTAGACGAGATTTGTTCGCAAGATAACATTTATTTTGAATAACTTACTAGAAATACAAGTTGCCGATGATAATTAAAGCTAATGTTTTCGTTTTGATTCTCTTACTACAAATAATAACATATCTCGACGAGTGTTATTATAACTATTGGTATAAAATTATTTCTCACTTATGATAACATCATGTTACGTAAACGCGGCTCATACTCATAAGATAACATTGAGGCACCAAGAATTTTCATCGCCGTCGGCTTGTTGCCGTCTCTGCAATATATATCCGTAACATTCAACAGAAAGAGACAAAGCTCGTTTACTCTTATACCGATAAACCTGAGTTAGAAAGAAACCTCCAAGACTTTAGCGGCACGTCTTAAATTTCCAAAGGTTTTATTGCATTCCCCGCAAGCACAGACGCTTAAACTTTATTGCTGTGGGATTAAAGTAATATTTGCAGCGACTAAATGATGTCGAGGCAATTTCGTGATATTAAAAGTTGTCTACGTAGAGGCTCAGGTCAATAGTTTGGTGTTCCGTGAATGTTTGCAGAGTATTATCCAGGAGGGAACTTTCTATCGGTCGCATTCTTGTCCAACGACGTGCGATAACACTACGTTCCTTTTCAACTATTTACCGTTAATGCATACTTCGAGATAGTTGGTATAAGTGCATAGTTCACAGCTAGGAAACACGTGCCATAATGTCTGTTACCAGTAAATAAAACGAAGCAAAGTAACTTGAACAGTCTCGAAATACTTCCCGAGGAATAAACTGAATTTTTGAACCTGCATTTACATCACATTTCCATGATATACATAACGGCATACAAATTACTTTAGAAATGTTGTATCAGCGAGCTCGATAGAAATTTCCAGGCGAATGACTTGGCAAAATTTTCCCAGCAAGGTATACAGATAGTTCGATAGATGGCCTGAAAACGAGAGGCACGAGAAAAGGGATCGGAAAGAGCGCGCCTGCTGAAGTGTATTCACTATTATTGGTGTCGCATCCGAATGTATTTATAGAACTCCTTTGTTGCACTTTGCGAAGATTCAATATATACCTCACTCAATTCAAGGATCTACGTGCAACTCTGGGTAAATATATTTTACGGGAATAAAATACACGGATAAAATAAACGGATTTTGTATTTCGGTCTGGTCCAAAACATTTTAGAAATTCTTGTTAAATTGGTCCCAACTTCACGGCTATCTATTTAAAATTCAACGAAGGGCACAAACCAATCGATTTGTTCACGCCCTCTAGATATGATTAGTAGCTAATTGAATCTCGGGGTGAGATCCGCACAGTTCAGTATTCCAATTTACGAGACTTTTCGCAGTTCAGTCGAGTGAAAGGGTTAAATTTAATCTCCTCTCTACAAGTTAGAGAATTTTACAGAAAACAATAGGTAAAATTCGTAGTAAATAACATTTCATCTTGATTTCATGAAAGTGTTTCCTACCGTTCTCATTATCCGACTACGAGAGCTCGTAGCGATGCTACGAGCTGTAGACCTTTCGATTCGTTATTGCAAATTGCTACACGATACCTCGAAAAGAATAATAATTGAAGAAAATGAACACGAAAATCGCGAAAACTTTTACCGATAGTAAAATTGTAGCTATTTTCAAAATAATACAAATAAGAACCACAATGTATTACTTATATTTCAATAGCCTTATCTTAGTTCATCTTGACTCCAGATTCATTCCTATTACCAGCCAAAAAAAAACATTATACAATATAATAATATTATTTTCTTTTTGCTTTACTGATATAAAGAGGACAAATATTTTATTATAAAAAGAAATGTGTTGGATAATTTCCTTTTAACCCATACCTCCGATTGATCTGAATTTTGGTACACTTATGTATTTCGACGCGCTGATAACGAATATCATAAGCAAAATACCCGCATATTCATTTTTAAAGGTCAACTCAAAAAAATATATTTTTTTGTCATTGAAGTATTATTACTAGCGTATAAAACCGACACCGCGAACACCATGTATGTCCCAATGCATTGACGCCACGTGGCTTCAATCTTCAATGGATTTGTTCGATTTTGAAAGGAGAACCGGGGCTCAGTTTTGAAAATCGAACCTCCCGGGCGGGACACACATTTTGTTCGAAATGTCTGTTCTATGATATTACACTTCAATGTTTTTTGTGTTTCATTTGGACGTAAAATGTCAACCTTTTAATGAGGTACAACTTTTGTAGGAAACATATTTCTGTAAAATCAATATTTTGCCTAATAAACGTGAAAAATGAAAAATAATATTATTTCAAGGTGACCTTGAAACTGAAATATAAAGGAATTTTGCCTATGATATTCGTTATCAACTATATACATTATTATGATATTCGTTATCTACGAAATATATTATAGGTATATCAAAATTCAGATCAATCGGAGCTACAGGCTAAAAGGAAGTACACCCAAGTTTTAAGTTAATGTTTAGTAAGATATTTTAAAAACACATAGGTATATCTATATTCTAGTATGCAAATAAAGAGTCCATACTCTGCTGCATGACACGTAGGTATTTATATACGTCGTTAATTGAGAACGTATACGCACGATCACGATGTAAACAAAGTATTTGCATAATGAATCCGCCCATAGTTTTATTACTTCGTTAATCGGGGGCCATTTTTTGATCGCAGTTTGTTGGTAATCGCTTTCAACATCAACTTTGTATTCCGAGGGCTTTTCCTCCCTCACGGTGCAAATTTGATAATGAAAGGGCCCCACTTGTGTGCTGCAGAGATAATGTAAATAAGTATGCAAATTATACGCCAAGTTCCATTCAAATGAACCACCGTGGCTCTTTAAAGTTTTACACACAGCCGACTCTGCTTTGATATACTGGTGTTAAGATATCCACCCTTTACGTGTATTTACGAAACAAGAATGAATTTGAATATTTATAAATAAATTGCCAAGTTGAACGGTTGCACTGAAGAAATGTGACGTGTAAGTGACATTGCTTAAGAAAACTTGAAAAATAGTGGTAGCCATTTACTATTATCTATTCTGTGACATAATGAAGATTAAAACCTCAGATACTAAAACCATTTTGAGTACGTCCAAACTCACGGACGTAAAGTATCATAGAATAATATTTACAAAAGATTTACTTTTTGTGTAATATATGTATATTCAATACGTTCATTTAATAAACATCAAATCACTAGCCAAGCGAATATGACCCAAAACCTGCAACAAACGACATAAAGTACAAATAAACAAACGAACTATCTAACAGTAGGTCGTCACTGTTCCTTATGAACATCAATGATACCAAAGGCATCACCAATGAAAAACAGAGAAGGAAAGCTGGCCAAAGAAGAAAGAAGAAGGAAATAATTATATGCTCATCAGTAGGTTTTAAAATATCTATCCTTCCAGGATTGTTTCCGAAACCCTTCGTTAGAACTTTAGCAGATATTAGGTCTTTACCTATGAAATTGGAGATTTATATGAAAATTTTAAAATATGTAATAAAAATATTTGTATACTTTACATTAGCTTATCAAAGTACTGGCCTAAATTATCTACACAATTTTGCCAATTTGATGGCAGTTTGTTTATCCCTTTACAGCAGAAGTTTGCCGGACGGTTACTTTATCCATGGCGCCAAAAACTACCACTATTTCACAAAAACAAAACACTAAAAACAAATGACTGAATTTGAAATTAAAGTAACACGGCTTTCGAATTTATTTGAATTTCGAATTGCGCACCAATCCACAGATAATTAAATTTGAAAATGCTGGTAATAAAATCTCCAGTTTCATAGTTAAAGATCTATCTATATAAGATATATAAAATACAAAAATTGTTTGTACGGGTGACCTTTATATACTCTGAAACAATCCAACCGATATGCCTCAAAATTATTTCAATTTAAAGGGAAATCCGAAGGTAGTTTGAGACTACTAAAACAATGCATTAGGTATATTCGGTCCATTGATAAAGTCGATTTTCCACTTTTGCCATTTGAAGATAATTTGTAAACATGGCGCATCAACGTCAACGTCAACACAAAGACACTGATCTGTCATTCTCATCAGAAACTTTTTTAATGTAGTGGAACGCGCTGGGTATCCACTAGTTAATATAATATAGTTACTACCAACCGATAAATACTGATCAGTCTGATTATTCAAACAACACACAAGAAATCACGGTGCGATTGTTCGAATCTGTGTGATTGAGATTCGCGTTAGATAAAATGATTTTATAAAATAAAGAGAGCTCGTCTGGCTGAGTGTGAAATCTGTGAGATATTTTCTACGTAAGTGAAAGTCCCGCGTGATAGCGTTGCCGTGACATTGTGGCCATCAATCATTTATCCGTGAGTCGCTTCCAGCGATACCGCGAAAAGCTTTAAAAGCGACGCCAACGCCGCTTTGATAATGTATCACATTTAAAACTGACTTTAAAAGGCTCCCCAGCGCCTTCATTGTGCGACGAAAGGAACCGAGCAAACAGAATAGATTGATACCGGATCTTGATAAGCGCATATTGAATTTTGCGAAATTAAATTTTTATCTCCCAAAAGCGTTGTTGATTTTATATTTATGTCTCTATATTCAAAGCGTTTTCTTTCAATAAAAATGAGTTTATTTAGAATACTTTACGCTGAATGTATCAATTTTTCACCTCATTTTTGGTTGGTGCTTTATTTCGTTTAAATTAATTTGAAATAGAAACATAAATAGTTCATAGTTTGGCATCTGAGCAATCGTTTGATATTAAATTATATAAATATACGTAGATATACTAAAGATGGAGAGTGAGAATGTCGGAGAAAGCTATAATACCTAATTATTCTTGCATTGTTATACCTAACTCGATGTAGTGTTCGCATTACTGGATTAGCAGTGAATAATATAATAATATTACAAAACCTTACTCATGTCCTAAATAGGAATAAAAGGTCTTGAATTTAGTATTATTGCGTACTGATAGAACTATAAATATTAATGATCTCAGACATAAAACAGTCGTCTTTTAATCTTACTGTAATTTACATAAATTTTAATTATAATCCAAAAAAAAATTGAAAAGTATTATAATTGCACGAGACCCTATAAAGGTGTCTCTTTCCTTACTTCGTGGTATTTTCTTACAATCTTGCGAGCACCAAGCTGGGACAGCGCTCCTAATGGACCAATATATCAAATAGGATTAAGTATAAATGAGAGAAGCCCAACCGTCTGATACTTTGTTGTACGACATGACTAGAATAGGTAGTTTTAAATTGTTTCTATCACTATCAAGACGAACGATGTTGATGTTTTATCGTTGGAATTTAATATTATGCTTTTGTCCCGTTTAACATCTTAGTTCTAATTTCATTAAGAATACAAACAGTATTCGTATAAAACATTAAAATAGTATTTAACTTAATATTATTAAAATCAAAGTTTAACGACTCTGTACCCCAACTGGTAGGAAGCCAGACTGTTATAGAGTCTTGGTTCGATTCTGATCCGGAGCAAACATTTGTGGCACACATTATTTGTTTAACAAATTTTGTTACGTATATCACGTCAGTTGCATTTGTGAATTTATTCGGGTATCTTGATGAAAAGTCACTGACTTTTAATGTAACTTGGGGTATTTTCGGTAAACATGCACATTCCCATAAACTATGCATAATGTTTACGCATATTTGTTTTTCTTTTCAAAAGTTTAGGCTTAATTGTTGTGAAGATAGGAAAAAGATACGATCCAATACATATGTCTCTAATAATTAGGAATCACATGTCATGTGTAACATAAATAAATGATATTTTTACTATATCTATCGATTTGGAGAAAGTTGGGCGTGACAAACGGGCAGGCAGACAAATGTATGTGTAATCGTATGTAAGGAACCACAAAATAAACCTCATCCGTAATTAACTAATAAACTAATGTGAATCAACTAAATCATATTTCAGAAAAAAGGAAGCAAGTTCAGCAAACAAAAAATAGAGTAATGCGTAAACGGTTCGAGTTATTCCACGCAACTGCTCTCAGCGCTCGTTCTATCAAAAAAGATTTATGCACATTTTTATTCCATTGCTTATGTTTAAATGTAAGAAAAAGTTATACTAACACAATCCTTTATGCAATGAATTCATAGTTTCCGACAGTAGCGCAAACATCTCCGACAAACAGGAGTCATGCAAGCGTGGCTATAACATTATTCTTCCAATCGCTTCACCTTTATGTCAAATGCGTAAATAAACTTGTGTTTGCATTGTTTTGCTAGCAAAGCATAAATTGTACTTTGAATTTCGCTCGCTTTGCGTTTGTCGACATCCGTCCGACATCGTGTCTCTTATAAAGTCCAGCATAGGCAAAAGAAATAAATGACAGTAATGAGCTTTTTTGTAGAATATTTTACACGCGATTAATGTGGACGAGCTATGACGGCGGCGACGTCGCGGACTTCTGCCAGACATTCTCTCCCACGACTTTCTTCCTTGATTAAAACTCGGAATAATAAACGACGAAACAATTTTCTTTCGTCGCGCATTTCCGCTCCTTCTAGCGGCAAAAGCAAACTAATATTAAAGTATACGGATAAACGGGGCGGATAAATTACTTCTGTGATTTTAAATATATTTTGTGTCATCCTTTGTAAGTAAAGATTAATTACTTATTTTATTTTAAGTACTCGTACTAGTGTTTTGTATCTCCGCCGTTGCCGGTCCCAAGCCCGGATGCAAAAGGAGGAGGGTTAGTTTGGAGAAGACCCACCCAACTGTAAAAAGTCAACGCCGAACATCGGGCGGCGGTCAAGTATCCCGACACACAGGCTTTCAGTGACCTTGAGGTATTAAATCACCTCTAAAAGACTTGACGTGGAAGGACCTGTGAATCCACCACGAATATCTCCCAAGAAAACCTCATGATGTCGACAATACATAATTGCCACATCATAGAACAGAGGTCACGATCCTCAGCATCGAGGAAACGACGCGAGGAGGAGGAGTACTAGTGTTTTGTAACATTCTCCTTCTCCATTTTTTCTAATTCCAACCCATTTTTTAAATCTTTTTGACTTAATGCCACAAACATAATCCATATCAATAGTCACCAAACACGAATGAAATTTAAATTCAATATTTGTGCGGTCTGGCCATTGATATTCAAGTCAAATATGATTGTCGCGGGTTGATTTTTCCCTTGGTAAAAGTTTCAAATAATCCTGATCCATCGTTACATAAAACTTGTAAGTTGTTCGCGTCTCAACGGATAATCGAGTTTATACTTGGAAGGCCGCCATCAATCATTTATCCCGCTCTCTCCATCGTTGGATGGATCTGTTCTGTGCTACGCGGAAAAACTTTAAAGTGCTCCGTGTTATGTGACGTATCGCGTACTCGCTCGTTTGTTCGGCCTGCTTAAATCATTAATCTTATGTACGAAGTGGAAAAGTTTACCATAATATCCGTATGTACTCGTAAAGTCGCGCTTAGATCTCTTACTTATGCGATTAGGGTAACATTTCATAATTAGGAGTAAGAGTTATTACCAAATTATATTAATTAGAAGCACGGAAGATTGCAGAGCTAACAAAGAATAGGGGAAAGAATATTGCACTGGAAGACGTAGTTAAGGTCGTTAAATATGTCCCCTAAAAGTGAAAGCTACGTAAATTATATCGAACTTCTTTTTCATTTATGCTTAAATAAAATAACAGTATTTCATAATCTTGTAATCTATCCGAAAAAGCAACAGAATATCTTGGTATTAGATGTAGAGCAGAATAATTAGTTCTGTAGTCAAATTACCTGCTCGCTCACGCGCTTCCTCGTTACTCTGGCGAACTTTGATACATTGTAAAGAAAACAATTTCAACGTTTTAATTACTTGCCACGCTGCCGTTGTTGCTTTATTATGTAAGCTTGGAAAACGAAAAGTTTGACATAAAACTTTTGTAATGCTTTCCATTTGTAACTATCATATAAAATTGATGTTATGGCATTCAAATAGTTTTATAATAATACTGCTGTTAAGTCCAAATTTTCTTTTTTAGCGGCAAACATATTTTCAAACCAACTGATTGTACAAATACACTGCTTGTATAAATGTACAATTCCTTCTAATGCAAACAAAGCGAATTTAACATCGATTTCTTGTCGTATTATCGATTGTTGTAGGCCTTTCATGAAGAAACCAAGACACTTCGAATCACGTGAATTGTAAAATGTAAAGTGAAAGAAGTGAACATATAAGACGCTTGGAACAACTTCCTTTAGCACAAACAATACTCGTAAACGGAATAAGAAACCAATGAAGGCAGATACACTTGTGAGTGTTTTATGAGCTCTTGAAAGGGTTTCAGAAGGAGGAAGTCAAACAATGCGGTACAAAATTGAGCTGGTTTTAGCATTCTATTGTAAAATCTATAGCAGAATTAATCGGACAAGTACATCCAAAATCGGTCTTGGAAGTTGTTTGCAGTTTCAAGTTGTAGATTGGTTTTGGTCAAACAATCATCTTTGTTACGCTTATTAATTAACTTTGCCTAATTCTTGACGCTTCAAACTCAATCGATTCTATTCAATGCTTACTTTATTTATTTAGTAAGCTAAGTAAGATAAAAAAGATAAGATTTTTAAAAAGTAGATAATTATTATGGGCACCAATTATGTCGTTTAGTCAACATACATAACAGTAACAAGCTAAAACAGTTGAAGTCGATGAGAATTTCCTACAAAAGTGAACTTAATCGAAGAAAAGTATCAACGTACACAAGATATGATACATTACAATGAACAATTCTAATCTATATCGATTCCATGAAAAGGATACTTTACAGGCCTCAAGAACATGCAATAAAAAGTAAGAGACCGACAGCTACTCGTGTGAGTGTTTTATGAGCACTTGAGCGATCTGCTCGGAGGATGTTTAACTGTGCGCCGCGAGCTCTGAGCAGATACCGGAATCGAGTGCCTTACACTGACTACATAATATTTAATTCAGTATAACGATAATAGTTTACTTTACATCAAAACATAGGTACAGTTTATTGTAACAGCATCTAAAAGCCAAAATTTTCAATCAATTTATAAGTTGAAGCAATAATTTTAAAACATCCATTCGTTGTACTTGACAAGAACTATGCAGATTGGCCTGCTTAACAGTATTTTGGCCTCTCCCATGTCGGAAGAGGCCAAGATATTGTGCAGGCTGGCTGTTTTGGGTCTTGCAAAACGCTAATTAGTTAATTTGGAGTTGTATGTTGATTGTCTCGTGTTTTTAATTGTTATTTTTATTTGTATGCTATATCATTGCCTATCCTGTACGGGATGATGTGGTCGCTCAGCGACAAATTCCCTTTCAAATAAATTAAAAAAAACACGTCCAAGATTGCTTCAAACATAATTAAGAAACATAAATTACGTTATAATAAGTAAACTGAATCAAATAAATCCTATTAATATTATAAATGTGAAACTTTGTAAAGATGTTGGGATGTTTGGATGTTTGTTCCTCAATCACGCCACAACTACTTCACCGATTTAGCTGAAATTTGGAATAAAGATAGCCTATACCCTGGATTAACACATAAGTTACTTTTATCCCGGAAAAGTTCAGGGTTCCCGCGGGATTTGTAAAGAATCGATATCCATGTGCGTGAAGCCACGGGCATCATCTAATATCTAATATTATGTATCTTAATCCATCATTATGCTTATATGTGCACTTTATTTTTATGTAGTTTCTATAAATCTAATCGTTTCGAAACCACTCTACCGCAGGCGAAGCCGCGAGCAAAAGCTAGTAAATGTTAAAATCAAAAATCAAAGCCATTACATGAAGTTTAAAAGTTTGTTTCCGGCTTGGAAATTCGGGTACTCTAAGTTGTTTACTTATTGATATTTTCAATATCACGAATTGGAACTTATCAGTTGTTTTGGAAAATATAGCGACGTTAAGACATTCTATTTATTATGATTAGATAGCAATCACAGATCTTCAAGCGACATTCTGACACTATCTATGGCTTCAACCCATTAATGACCCAGTACTGGGCACGGGTGTCTCCTCTTGAGGAGGCCTAGAGCATACTCTACCACGCTCCTCCTCTATAAGTGTCTTAAATTAATAAGGAAAGAATCTTGCCATACATCAATATACATACTCACAAATATGTAGTATCAGCCAACAGGCATATTTTGTGTAGACAATAAGAACGTGTTTGATCGCGACTGAGAACATTTTTATAGGTAGTTAAAAGTTTATGAATACCATTACAATTCCTAGAAAATTGAGGGCTTACTTTTATACTTGCTGGTACCCAAATTACGCTGTCGAACATTTTATCAAAAAGATAGCATTTTGTTAGCGACTAATAAAATTTTCGATATTAAGATATGAATTGTAAAAAATTGTATAAAAGTTTTACTGATTGCAAGTCACTTTAGCAGTCTTTTTATAACAATTCTTGTAGTTATATATAAATATATAGGTAAGTACTACAGATTAAACGGTTTTATTTAGCTTATCCTGTTTGTGTGGGTCAAATCTTGCAAACTTAATTAGATCTACTGCCTCTTATTCTCATAAGTTGAAATTTTTACCTAACATATATTTAATTTTTACTTAACATATATATGTTACCGGAAATCTGTATAATCTGGTATTCTATACAATACCTAGGCCATGTATAAAATACCTAAAACGTTTAAGTAACGTATAGAATATTATTTATTTCATATTTTGTCTAGGCATTCTGTACAATACCAAATGCCTAGCCGGTAATATATGGAAAAGACAAAAACAATAAACTATAAACATGTCTCGGAGTTTCTCAGAGGTCCGTACTCTCCACCACTCTGTTCTTGTTACATATTAATTACAGGCTTATACCTATTGCCTATACGTATAAGTACGCATGCGTGTGTGTCCGAATAATATAATTATACCAATCGCCTTCAGTTGTCATGAGTTAAGGTAATTTAGTTTGAAACTAAGGCTAAAGCCGTTGCAACGAAGCTTGGGGTCCTTGCAAATATGCGACAATACTCGCCGACTTAGCCATCGTAATAACGACGTTCTACTCTAGACGTCTGCTCAGCTCAGAGGCTGTCTAAAAAGTGCCCGTTGGCGGCTCGCAAGTCAATAGCTGTCCTCAGTTACCCCTGCCACCGCGTTTACTCAAATGACAGTAGACAATTTGCACGATGCTGCCATCTTCAACTTCCATCCGAACACACCCAAGCCAGTTCCGGCTCGACGTTCCATTTAAAGATTTGAAATTATCGATTTTCGATATTTCCTCAAGTATTGCTGGTAACATATACACATAAATAATAATATGCATATAAATTCAAACTCTTTTCCTTGTAGCTAAAAGCAAACAATTTATAGCTTGAGACTAGAACAAATAATGGTACTCCTACTAAAGTAAATAATGAACAAACAATGAAAAATTGAATGCAATTTCCCTAGGATTTAATCATTTTAGACGTTAATGCAATTACTTAATAATTGTTTTATAATGCAGAGAAAACTGTTTTTTGAGATAAATTGCGAAGCCACGCCGAGCTCCAGCAACGCAGCGTCACAAAAATTAAATTACGGTGAATCTCCAGCTACATTTCAATTTTACAAACTTAAGTAATATTTTTACTTGTTGCATGATATTATACAATAGAAAATTGTATGTTGTTTGTATGAGGTAGTAAAACTGTTCTACATTTTAATGATAAAACTACAACGAGCGTTAATATCATCTTTTTAACGTTATAAAGTAGACAGAAGCGTTTTTTCGTTTTTTGCAAATCACGGGCAAACAGAAACCCGATAACAAGATGTCGGGGAAGCACGAGTAAATAGAAACTGTTAATTTGAAACTGCAAAAAGTGTTTTACCAGCGTAGCAGGAGGACAAATTAGAGGGAATGGAATATAGTTTACTTTAAGTTAAACTTATTACGGTCCTTGAGAAACAAGCTCTCGGAGGCTCGCTCGGCGCGCGGGTCAAGTGCCCAATTTGTCACTCGCGCAAACTTCCCACTGCTTCGGCCTGCCCTGTTCGATTCCATTAAACTTTCAAGACCTTTTGAGCTATTTTCTTGTTCGAACCAAGATTTTCCTGTGTAATTCATGTCATACATATCTGCATTGAATCTAATTTTACTTTTCATCAAAGTTGACAGGTACCTAACGCTCTCAATCTATTTTTGCAATAAAAGAAAAATTTTTACTCTCACGTTACTGGAATAGCATTGCCTGGGAAGTGGAAGACGTGAGCAAGCACTAAAATTTTACAAACTTTAAAACTATGAAACAAAAATTATATGTATATGTAATCCGAATTTCCGTCCTAGAATTGGGTGTTTAACAGTATAATAACATGTAGTATAATATGTCTTGAAAATATAATTTTTATATGGTATAGTAACAAAGAACTTTATTTATTTTGATCTGACGTTTATTTCATTTTGTTTATTTAATTGTTTGTTTGTTTATATAACGTACATTTGACCTAATTTTCAATTAATTTAATATTCCAAAGTTACACATCCTTAAAAGGTCTGCAACATGCGTCAAACAACAAGAGACATTCCGCATGCATCAGACAAGCAGCAGACATACTCGTAGTTTCTGTCAAGGCTCCGGCGCTGCAGGGCTCTTGATGGCGGGTTTCACGCGACCTTATCGTCGCAGATACTATTAATGTTCGCCACCACAGCTATGGCTTGTTGGCCAGCTTGACCAGCCAGCTTCAGCCGCTGCGACGAGCGTTAAAACCACCTGCTTTTCAGCTCGCGGGCTGCCTTGTCCCTCCGCGCCTACACGGATTTACATTACACTCTAGGGGTAGGGCAGATAAGACTACGTGGAGTCAGTTTTGCAGCGATTCGTTTCTGTAACTAACGTTAACGTTAAAGTTAAAAAGAAAATATACAAAACAAAGTAGACGTTTCTAAATTATATTGAACGTTACTTATAGATTTTGAATATTGTAATACAAAATAAATATCAGGAAACGTCGTACTGTTCTAACATAACCTAACCCAATAACAGTAAATGGTTAAACGCTACACGCCCAACGCAGAAAATTCGCCCAAACGACAATTATTTAGAATTTTCCAAAAATATAAACATAATAAATTTCTGAAATATATTAAACGTTACATATAGATTTTGAATATTATAGTACCTAATATTATACTAATTGTATGTTAGTTCAAATGTGCATTATATTAAATGTATTGTAAAAATAGGAAATATGAAAAACTAATCGATGATCAACTAATCGTTATATCATTTGATCGTTATAATAAAAAAGTATATCAAGTGGTATTAGGTCAAATGATCGTTAGTACTTTTTTTTGTATCAACTGTTGCGCCACCCCTGGAATTGGAACCATACCAGGTAAGTAAATTACCAAATAACCTTTTATAGTCGTCTAGATGATGTATCAAATAAAACATTATATTACTGTACTCATAAAATAAATACTTTTAGTTAGCGTCAACGGCCGCTCCTAAGTGGTAGAACAAATCCAAATAAAAGTCGCCCTGGGACACTTACAATGCGCTATCATAAAAATTAAATTACGGTAAGAGTTTCTCTGTAAGTGCGCGCCATTTTAGCGGGGCATAGGGCCGTCGCGCGGGGAGCGGGGGGCGAAGACACGCCACATCAAAGCACCTCATCCAGCGTGGAGCTTTCTTCAAAATCAAATTTAGCAGCTTTCTTCTTTCGTTACGTTACTGAAACGCACCTGAATTTTTGACCCGCTTTTTGTTAGACGGTTAATAACATTATTCTGTCGACGAAGAGTTGATTGCACGCCGAAAAAATGCATTTGGAGAGCAAAATCAGAATTGAATAAACTTAACGGTGATCTTTTATTACGAAACGGAAACTGAAGTCGGATGGCTAATAAATTTTACGATTACAGAAACGAGAAATACTCTGTAGAAAAAGCGGTAAAGAAAACGCGAAATGAATTAAACTCTTGAGTTTTATGTACAGGCGCCTCGGGCATAGCAAGATCAAGTGGCTAATTTGTCAGGGAGAACAAACTTGGTGCCGTGGACTCCTGCGGACGGTGCAATTCGATTAAACTTCTGCCCAAGTACCTACACAAGAGCACGGCCTCCTTAACGCAACTCGTCTGTACATTTGCGGCGGAAATTTAATTACCTAACTCGACGGGTTAGTGGACTTGTACAGAGTGGATCTGATACCGAATCACAGTGTGGTTAAAAAGGATTTTATTCCCAAGTAGAAGGGGTTGGATGAGATATTTATACATAAGCGTATATAAATATGATGCATTATGTTCGTAGATCGTTCCATCAGAATCCTAACAGGTTATTCCACCAGGAAAGAAACTGCATTCTTTAGTATTATTAAGTAATGGAGTTATTATTAAGTAAAATCAAACCTGAGTGTGGTATCAGGTCATACTTATTTCAAAAATTCATTGTCATCAGAACTTAGGCATTAATTATGTAACATTTCAACTCCTCAGGATAAAAGAAAGTAGGTCTAATTATGATTGCGAGATTTGACCCACAGAAACAGAATAAGCTAAATAAAAGCATATTAAAAATAATATGCGGACTTAAAATATATACATGCTTGTTTACCTTTACCTTATATCCATGTTTAATCTTAATTGCACTCATTGCACCTGTTGCATTCAGACAATTAGTAGCTGATACGACTCGCCTGCCACCTACTGTGTCTATGTTAATAGCATTATCTCAGAAACTTGTTTAAATGCCGCGGTTGTTGTGTATACCGAGATTACGTCGAAGATAGTAATTATAATATGTAGTGCAGTGTACCCATGAATAAAAAATGATTTCTTCCATATAAAAATAATGCGTAGGACGTACGTAAAAGTAAGAATTGGCGTAGTTAAAGCTTACTTCGAGAAAAATTTTGCAGATTAATTTTATTTCATCTTACCTTTGATGTCTGTAACAAATACATTTATAAAGAAAGTGAAAACCAAAGCAGTATACATTATTCCACACCCAAAGATGTAATATATTCAAAATAATTAAATTCTCAGAATATTAATACTATATTCATCGGAGTATTCCAATACACCGATACATCCAATACGAGTATATTGATATTCCGTTACTTACTCCATTGACAGGCCACGTAAAAAATAGTCGAAAAAAGGAATGTCGGCTAGGAATGAAGGAATATCTATCACTTCCAATCAACAAACATATTGTAGGAATAGGACCCATTGAAATTCGCAAATAGGGTTTGTTTAGAAAATATAAGGAAGTTTACGAGAAAATGGATGAGGTAATAGATCCTCTTATTAAGAAGAAACTTGTTATATGAAATTGACTTCAACCCATTAAAGACCCACTGCTGAGCAAGGGCGTCACCTCTTGAGGAGGCTTAGAGCATAATCCACCATGCTGCTCCAGTGCGGATTGGTGGAAGGATTAGTAGCCAATCCAAGTGTTGGAAGTTCTCCCCTCTAGGTGAAAATATTATTTATTTTACCTGCTGCATGTTATTTTATAGTGACAATTTCACAGTAATTTACATTGTATTTTCACTCTAAACTTACCTTCAGACAGGAACAGTCGATCAGAGTCAGTAGGCGGGTCGCAGGGCCGGTGGCGCAGGGTGACATGCAGCGAAGGCCCTCTCGGAGGCACCTCGGGCGGCGCGGGCTCCGGAGGAGAATCGCACTCACGCTCACTGGCCTGACTTCCCGAACCTGAATCAAATATCAATTATACAGGGATTTGACGGTATCGTATGGAATTTAACTTATTTGAAATGTACTAAAATTAAACTTTCATTTTTTTAAATATTAAAACTGGATTTGTATCTCAGTAATGACGATTTCAGTTCTGCCAGTATTTTGCACTATGACTAGTTTATTATGTGTTATTTTTCATTCGTCTATTTATCATGAATAAATTATTATTCATGGATGGTGAAATATATCGATTCAAAACACCAAAATATTACCTAGTGACTTTAACAAAATACGCGCACTTTAAATAACATTAACCCTGTATCAGTATTCCAATAGAGAATTCAGCTTCATTCTATAAGTTCAATCCATAAATCCTGTCCAGAGCTCTGAGAACTGAGTTTACAAACAACATTCAACACTTTTCAACGCAGCGAATGTTGGCTTACTCCAAACATTCAAACATAATATCTATCTATACACGGTAGTCACGTACGTCCGCAAAACTATGCGAGGCATCCTTATCAAAGGCATGCACCCACCTTCACATTACGCTTATAATAGCTACGCTACATACAGATTGCCTGACTGCAATAACTGAATTGGAATTCAAAGCTATTGGATATGTGTAATAGATCCCACATTCCTAACATTACGTGATGATTAATTATCACCAGGAACAAGTTAAGGAGTTGTTTTTTTACTTTGTTACAGATAAAATAGGTGAGATAAGAAGGCTATATTTTTATGGAAATAGCCGGCAAACGAGCTGACGATCCACCTGATGGTAAGTGGCTATCGTCGCCCATGGACATCAGCAACACCAAAGGCATCACTGATGCGTCGCCGGCCAAGAAAGAAAGAAGAAAAAGAAAGAAAGAACTGGCTCTCAAGCCCCCAGCCGGAACACGACGAGTCGTTTGGCGGCTGACTCATGCTCGAGGGTGGTAGCTATCCAGGCGAACCCCTGGAGAAATAATAATAGTAATAATGGTATTAATTAACAACTAAAATCAATACTACTAATAATATCCCTCCGAGGGCCCTACCACCAGCGGGCCGGATTTAGTCACCTTTTACGACACCCTTCCGACGTGGGATTGGGGTTGGTATTCTAAGCCGCCCCAATACGGCTAAAGGCTATGTAAGAAGGTTATAACTTAGTGTAACATCTTTGTATTTTTTATCACATACAATCCTCTGTGGAAATAAAGTCATGAATTAGTGTCAATAAAATAATAACTGAGATATCCATCTCATTCTCATCTCTCACAAAATGAACCGAATAACTTTCATTTATCTGTCAAAGTTATCAAGTTTCCGCAGCTACAAATGTCAAAATAGATGCCGGAAGCTACTTTACGTTAAAAATAAAAAGTAATGGTATGAAGTTAGATCCTTTTTTACGTTTTCATGTTTACAACTGTGCAAATTTGACCACAATTTACGCTCCAACTTGCTCTCCATTGTTGTTGTTCATCTTATTGATTAATGTTTATAAAAGAAGTAGAAGAAAATATTTCTTTAGACTAGTGCTAGTAGTTATCAATCGCACGTTTTAAATAACACAAAGCACTGCTAAAATAAAGCGCTCATTGTTCGGCAGCTTGTGTCGATATAAGTGATCGGCCGATTTAAGCAACAGCGGGCGCATTCGGTAATTGGAAAATATTGCTTGAGCGTTTCCGTGCTTCGAAGGGCACGTAAAGGTCAGTTCCAGTTGTTATCTTAAGATAACAGTCGTGAAGCCTTGTCGGAAGCTTTCGGGTGGCATGAAAACTTCCGAGACTCGGTTTGGCTACTGTGGGCCATTAATGCGTTGAAGTCAATACCCGTAGCAATACCATTGTATAAAACTTACGAAATTGTATAATATTTCAGCAAGAAAATACCGTTAATGTTGCAGATTCTAGCGCCACGTCCATTACTGTCAAAGTCATCAGTGCGTCGGCCTCGACGGGAGAGCGTGCCACTTTCAGCTGTGAAAATCTCTTCACCTGCAAACACGTACATCAATAAAAATTCACATACTTAAGCCGTATTGCGACTTAAAATACCAACGACAGCAAACAACACATAAGACATGTTTGCTCCAATAAGATTACCACCCTTTCGACAGTCAACTAAACTACAGGGCTAAAATGAAAAAAAAAATTGTGATTTGGAACTTGAAAGTCAAAGAAGATAACTTCAGGTCACATAATATCAAATTAAATGGAATTTAATTTAACTTAATATAATTGATGTATTTTATTTATTAATTTTACTATACACTACTATCACTAGACCTAAGATATTGTTACCAATACGAATATGTACCTATGTAATACCTATTCTGGAATAAAGTATTGTTATTAAAATTACCTTTGGAGTTTCTGTTCCTTCTGTATACCCGTCGGTTGGTACTCTCCAGAGGGAAGGGCGATGCCTGTCGTTGGGGGCTGCTGATGTACCGAGGCGGCTCCTCAGCGCTCTCCGACCCGTAGATACGACGTTGTTCATCTGTTTGCATAAAAATTACTCAGTTTTGTTAAAGATTTATCAACCTTTACTTCAATTAAACTGTGTCATTATAGAATTAGTTTTCAAATAAAAATTAAATATTTAATTTTCAAAATTTAGATCCATAATGAAAATATTTCGGTAAAGACAAATATAAATATTATGACCAAATCATTCAAATAAATTATGGGTAAAATAAAAATTACGTAATGTTTGGAAAAATTACTTCTACGGTCTACCAAACAAACTGAATGATGTATGTATTCAATTCTGGAGTTGAGGTTGTTGTTTAAAAAGAATAATACAAAACGAGCCCGCCCCAGCGTTAATAAAGGCTGAATCAGAAACAGTTATTTTAAGAATTTTATTGTTCAGTCGGTTAGTAGTTTGTCTATTGAAATAACCTATACAACAATAAACATACCTCGGGCTTTGAAGCACCGAATAGAACTTGTTTTAATCTGTCTGTAGGTCACTTATTTTCTAAATACAGTCATAATTTTTTTTTGTATACGTTGATGATATAATATTTAGTAAGTGAACTTGGGGTAAAATATCTCAATAACGTGGAGTAAATAAAAAATTAACGCTCTATGTGGCGAATGAATCATGAATTAATAATATACGAGTTCGATGCACTCATAGCCTTGTGGCTTGTGTCGAACTTAGGTTATAAGGACTTAGGTAGTATGCCAATTGTACTCAAACCTCCAAACAATATTTGCCTGAGTACCCTTAAAAACAGAAATATTAAGCAAGACAATTTTTTTACATTACGTGCAAAGTTCTACTACTACCACTGTATTTGAATACTATGTTGTAAGTGTCAAAATCAAATCTAATCAATCATCAAAAGAAACAAAAATCTTTTCACACAGAAAAAAATAGTAAAAGTAATAAAACTCAAGTTGATTGACAAAATGCAATTTCATAGGTAGGTTACGTAAATGTCAAGAACAACTTGAAATCAAAAACAAATTTCAAAAACATCAGAACTAATAACACATTTTTTATTTTATTCGATCTCAAATTAATCTTCAATTAAAATAGTAAAGTAACCTTCCACTGAACTATTGTAAATTAAGTTACACAAATTTTATAGTAACATAGAAATTTCAGAAACTTCAAATGAAATAACATTAAAGGGTTGAATGTTAAATTAATTAAAATTACAGCTAGTGGATACATAGCCTCTGGCAGTGTAATACTGAGCCCCTCGTCTTAGTTTACTTAACAAATCTAGAAATCAGAATTATCCTCAAAACGTATGTACTTAACCTTTGAAAGCAGTTTCAAGACTGTATCAACAAAATATACGAATTCTTAGTAGGTCTTTCTATGAGTATATTGTGTGTAATATTTCGTAATAATCGTAATTTTATTGTACCTAATATGAAATTCCCAATTCAATTTATCAATATTTGTATTACCTGGGTTGTATAGTGTTGACTTGGTTTATTAATTGTTATAGTAAAATCTATAATGAAATCTGAAAATTTATTGATAGACATAGATAAACAAATTCCCAATCATTCCCAATCAAATACAATTTTTGATTGTGAATTATTAATCTGTTGGTCATTTTAATTTTATATGAGTCATTAAATCTGGGGGCACGGTCGTACCCCCGCCAAGACGAGGGAACTACCTACCTTTTCTCGAAGGGCTTCGTCTTTTTTTAAACCCCCATAACTTGGGTTTGCATTATACCAGATAAACAAAATTTGCGGAATATGATTTTAATAGTGAAGTATTGTATAGCTCTTATACTTTAGATTTTATTGATATCTAAAAAAAAGGATTTCGCCACTCACTGATGATCATCAAAATTTATTCGTACTTCCTGACGTTCTAGAAAGTTGAAATTTGGTATGTAAGGTATTATTAGTACACAAACAACAAAAAAATTCCAATACTTTGAACTTTTACCTCCCATTCTCTTAAACTAGGGGACGAAAATTTGTATGAGAATTCCGCAAATTTTGATGCTAGAGCTCTAAAAACTGACATAGAGACTCCTTGTTATAAATAATTTTCCCATACAAATAGCCATAAACATGACAATATTGTGATTACCAACTTACAAAAAGAAGTGAAATCCCACCAAAAACATTTTCATGTAAAATAATGCCAAGACGAGACCATATGATTTGCACTGGCAAAAAGATATCATATCAAGCTTCTATCTCTACCCGCCCTAACTCTACAAGCCCTTACTTCACGAACTCTACACCTTAGTCAAAATATGTGGCTAAACGGTAAGAAAACAGCTAAGCCACATATTTTCACTAATGTGTAGAGTTTGTGAAGTTAGGTTTTGTAGAGTTAGGGCGTGTAGAGTTAGAACCTTGATCTGATATATTTTTAACAGTGCAAGCCATTTGATCTCGTCTTGGTAACATTTTACGTGAAAATGTTTTTGGTTGGATTTGTATTTCAAATTGGGTTGAAATGTGTCACTTAAATTATGCATACTATTTACGACTCTGAGAAGCACCCGATGTTTCTATGTTATGACCGTTTTTGTTATCATAGATCGCCTATATTATTCATCCATCCAAATTTCGATAGTTGGATTTTATCTTCTGGTAACAAGGATCAAAATTGCATATCAAGAGTTCTGTCCAGTAACAGCTCGATGCCTCCCTTTCGTAAACAACTCAAGATTGAATATGAAAATTTAATCGACTAATTTGATCGAAGCGAGATACCATGTTTGCGTAGTCAGTCGAGTTATTAAAGACGTTGCCAAATACGGAAATACCTATAAATTCGTATACGGGTCCAATTCCTGCGCTCACTTGTGATTTTTTACATTAATTGCATTTTTTTAAAAATCACCATTGACTTCGGTGATGGAAATAATTGAAAATAAGCATTTATTGCTTATGAACATTTTAAAGTTAAATAATAAAACCGGCCAAGTGCGTGTCAGGCCACGTGCAATGTACGGTTCCGTAGTTCATCCACTATTTTATCTGCCAAAGTAGTCGGACAGACGGACATGACGAAACTATAAGGGGAACGGTTCCCTAAAAATGGTTACTGGGAGTTTACTTATCTTACATTTTTAGTTGAGCTATTTTTTTAGCCACTTTATAAAGTAACCTTAATTAATTAAACACCATAACCTTTCTCAAGAAGCACTCCATCTATTGGAGAAAACTTTCTGAAAATCCAGTTTTAGACGTGGCGACGGACACTTACAATCAGTATATATTTAGTTATACCTTATCATGAAACGTTAGATGACTTTTAGTTTTTCCTCCCCTTTCCATAACTGCATTTTCGATCTAAAATTATTCTCTACCATACCTTAATATTATTTAGTTTTTTTATTTAGTTTAGACAGGTTATTCCCAAAGTAGACTGTTCGTCCATTCCCGTCAATAATTTCTAGAGCAGAATTGCACGTTAACAATATTACAAACACAATAGAACATTACACAATAGAACGCTTATCATGTATGATATTATCTATATCATTATGTATCTATTATTTAAAAATTGCTAGCTTGATGAATTAGTTACCACAAACCCATGTTTACTTAGTTGTGGTGTAAAAAAATACAATTGAATAGGTTATCAAGTAATATTCATGTCAATGTAAAGATCGTTCTAAAAATACTACGGAATATTGAATAAAAAGCGATAAAAATCAAACAAGATTTTCCAATATTTGGCTTGGTAAGTACGTACATTAAATGATAGAAAACAGAGCACTCTTACTCAAATATAAAAATAAGGAAAACGTCTACGTAATGTTACGAGTAGATCACTCCGGGATAAAGTAATATTTTTTGCTGTAATGAAAATGTTCCGAACCTATGTTATTAGTTGCCCAACTTGCGCAGCGACCAAAAAGCTATAAATATTGGGACCCATTTGTATTAAAACATGTTAAGCGAATGTCCTAAATTAATCAATATTCATAATTATGATCTCACTCAATAATAATTATATAATATGTTACGCAGATTATACAGACGTATACCATTAAGACAAACTATCTGTTACTTAATTATACATTGGTCGGTATATCTGCTCAGGCCAGAAAATAGTAGTAGAAGTAGTTTTATCGACTATTACTCATTAACTACTTATGCTAACATAGCCGTGATTGTTTTCTTTTTTTATCATACAACCTATTTTTGAGAATTTTTTCCCTTTTCCAACTCCAACCGTTTAGCCGGTAGGGGGGGACAACTACCAAAACCAACCATTGACTCTAACCAAAATTAGTGATTTGAAGCCAAATATTTCGCAAACGGACCCCTAATTCCAAAAATGGTCTTAGAAGACCCATAAAAATTTTAAAGACCTTTTCAACGATACCCAATAATATAGGCTAAGCGACGAATAAAAGATTCATCCTTACATTACCTGGCAGGGAGTTTTAAGAAATATGTAAATCCATGCCAAATTACAACTTTCTAGCAGAGTCTGAGCGTTTGCTTCGGACAGACGGGCAGACGGATGTAAAGATGGACGGATGGACGAACGGACGGATAGACGGACAGACATGACGAAAATATAAAGGTTCTGATTTTACTTCAGAACCCTAAAAACGGACTATCGGAACAATGGGCAATGGAATAGTAATGCTAATTCATATTTAAATTAATTTATGCATGGACTATTTCCGCATCCACCTACGTAAAATGAAATTATTATAACAGTGAAGCATCCTTAAGGAAAAGTATTTTTTTCTTCCGATATGAAACGACCTAAAATTTTCACATTTAACTGGTATGTCGGGTGTTTACCCACGAGAGCAGACCTCTCAACAAATATATTTTTAACTAGCAACCCCACCTCGTTTCGTTAAGGTAGGCAGTACTCCCTAATGGTAGTCCAATTCAACCTTCCGTAACTTCGAGACCCCTTGGAGATATTGAGATAAAATATTTTAAGCTAGAATATTCACTTACAATCTTCGAAATTATTATTACAAAAATATCACTGGTGATCCCTAAAATTCACCAAAAATTCTTTCTTTGTTTAACCAAAAGTTCTTGTTATTACAAATAGAACATAATATTTTATAACAATTTTTTAAAAGTAAAAACTTAGTAGTTTAAATTCTGCATAACAAATCCCGACCATGTACATACATAAAATAGGCAACGCGGCAACGCCTACATTATCACAAGGCTACTACGAGTAGACCAGTGCCGATAATTTTTGAAAACAAAAAAAATAATAGTACAATGAAACCCATTGCAAAAGGAAGAGAATATAACAAAAATGAAAGGAAAAATAATTTACGGGCGATCTGAGGTCGGGAAGTGGGAGGTAGCTGGGGTTTAAGGGTAAAAAATGGTTTATCTCAATTTCCAGCAAAACTACAAGTCCTATGGAAAAAAGTTAAATGGCAAAGTTGTAGGTAATAAAAAGGTTTACAACTTTTGTATTTACACTTTTTTACATAACCTCAAAATTTATGTGAAAAATTCAAATAACCAAGTTTTTGGTTTTTTATTTTTATCTTTTACAAAAATATTTCTTTTATCACGAAATTTGGTGAAAACTTACCTTTCTATGTCTCAAATATACTGTAATGTTTTTGATTCAAAATATTTATTTTTTTCACCTTATTTTGACTTAATATCGAAAAAGCACCCTAATTTTCAATCAAAAATTCACCCGTCAAAATATCTGCTTTTTTAAAAAAGTCAGTGGGCTTTTTGTTAGGGTTATAAAGATTCGTATTGATAACCCAAGTGTTCTAAGATAAGTGAAATTAAAAAAATATGATGGCTGTGATATGCCATCGTTTGAAGTATCAAAAAATAAAAATAGAATAATGCAATATGTTTATGAAATTAAAGAGCTCACCATAAGGATTTCAAAAGGGTATATAATGATAGGTTTTTTGGCAGCAGGCGGTTTTTTTAATTTTTAAATTTATTCTAGTTAATGTAAGTAGCCAGAAAATGAGCAGAAGAGCCATCTGATATTAAGTGGTTACCGTCGCCATAATATGCTTCACCATGCGTTACCTTCTAAGAAGAACGGTGAAGAAAGAAACTGTCTCTCAAACTCCCAGCCGAAATAAATCATTTTGTGGCTGACTCAAGCAAGAAGGTGGTAGCCAGGCATGTTTTACTTAAAGATAATATAATCTTTAGGTGAATCCCTGCCATATACATGTCGTCTATAGGTAAATGTGACCAATAAAATGGTAATTTAAAAACTTTGTAAAATCATTACCAACACATAGTGAATTCACTAAAAGATTTTATTTCAGATGTATAATACCCTAAATAAACCTGTCTTCAGACAATAACTCATTCAATGGAATGTTCTATGATATAATGCAATAAACACCAGCGGAACCATTCTACGTTAATTATTTCCTTAAATCGTCGTCATTAAGTCAAACCGTACGAAATAGTAGATCACACAGCAAACCACTTAGAGCTATTTCCCTGGAATTGCGTGATAGCAACACTTAATTTGCAAGCTCCATTTAATTTGAACTATTTTGAGGCTCACGCCGGAATTTGAATATCTGAAGATAAGAAGCTCACGCGAATAGTAACTCGCTACGGCGTGAGCCTGCTAAATAACGCTGTATAACTAATAAATTGTGCGAGCCAACACATTCAGCCACTTTTTCGAGTGATATTGAAGATAAATTATGTCTAACCCCATGTTTTATGAGAATTGCCACGTAAAGTTACCGACACAGCGTTATGTCGCAACGTTATCTTTGTAAAATTTATGTATTTTAGTTATTAATCTAGATAATGTTTTTCGTATACGTGTAAGAATTTAGTTATTTTGCCTCAAAATCCACAAATGTTCCATGGCTTGGCTTAAGTCTCCTCTCAGAGTAAGAGGGTTAACTAGTACGCTACACTGGACAAGTGCGGATTAGCAGACTTCACAGACCTTTGAGAACATTGTGGAAAACTCTCAGGTATGCAAGTTTTCTCACGGTGTTTTCCTTTAACGAAACATACGACTCATTTTGTTTTCACATATGCATATAATATTACTTAAACTTCGTATACTCGTAGTAAGTGCAGATTTGATATTTTAAATTCTGTTTAATTTTTTCAATTTCTAAATTCCCTTTAGTTTTAATCTTACTTTAACATGTATATTAATCTACGTATATTCGAATTTTATGTAATTACAAAGTGTTAGTGTGAGCAAGTGTTTAAAAAAACAACAGTGAAAGATTAATACACAGTTATGTTGAGAGTATAGTACGACTCATAAGAGCAAAGTGCAGAGATTAGAACCGTAGCCCATCACTTACGGGTAATCCTAGGCGCGTGCGTGCAACTCTCTGCAAACCTGCTGGGATTACTGCAAAATTTCACTGAAAACATGCACCGTGATTTCTCTGCCAGTTCATCTAAATATTCAATAATTCTTGCAAATAGGTATTCTATTTTAAAACTGGTAATTGTTTACGTTTAAAATGTCATAAATAACTACAATAACACTACATATTCAAATCTACAGTAAAATTATGTGTCATAGGACCCATACACACCATTGGAAGACAAGAACACACACAACCAGACTGACAACAGAAAATTAAACTCATTCAAATTACAGCGTCACCGAGAATCGAACCCAGAATCCGTCAAATGCGTAGTTGGAATATTTTTTGTCAGTATTATTTTTAAGTTACGAGTTTATCTTTAACTTTCCCTAATTTCGTCTAAATATTTGACAATAATATTTGTAAACAACATAACGTATTCTTTCTTGTAAACAACATAACGTATTATTTTACTTTCATGTTTCCTTTTTGGTCGGCTAGTCATCAGTGATGCCTTTGGTAGTATTGATTTTCATGGACAACGATGTGGTTAGCCTGTTAGTGTATATGCAAATGATCTTTACTAAATCAAAGGATGTGGTTAAAACATAAGATGCAACATGTTTCTATAGTAAAAGAAATCCTTATGGAGTCTTATTATGACAAAGATAGCAACTCAGTTATAATAACTCTTAAACTTATACTCATTTAAATAAAATCCTTACGACCCTCTTCAAACAGTTGAACGTTAGATACAATATTTTGTGCGTTCACAAAACTCAAAACTTTAATCAGATAAGCATAGCGCTTATCTTAAAAGGTATTCCTAGCAGGACTGTACATAACGCGTTGGGTAATGATCCGTTAAAGCTACCTGTTACAGAAAGCCTGCGGTTAGTCGGTATCAAATACGGTTGTTTCTGCAAAAGAGGGTAAATGAGTTTGTCTATGCCCTCTCCCGTGACCTCCCGGCGAACAAAACGACAAAGAGAAGTACGGCAACATTTACAGAGAAAATGGCCGTAGGGCATCAAGGCGTCCCTCCACCCTTTGTTTCCTTGCTGCGTTACCGCCCCGCCGCGCCGTCCGAGGCTAAACTTACTCGACCTTAGCAATAAGCTAAGAATAATTAATTTGTAACCGCAAGTTCACGGTTCCTTTTGTCTCGATATGAAAATTACTCTTCAAAATGAGTTACCATTTCCAGTTCCATTGAGGTCTCGAAGGCTACGGTCACGGGGTTCTACTACCTACAATATGATTAAATAATGACGTAATACCAAGTAATTCTTCTAAGAAGCAGCCGTTGTTCAGGCGCGGAACGGCGCACACCGCAGGAATTTCTAAATCTTCATAAGATAATGGATCGCGCCGGGAAAGAAAGGACCTCTCCGCCTTGGAACTTTGCTGAATTCCTGTCTCGTAATTAATAAAATTACTTTTTGGAAGCTTTCCTCGACTTCAAAGAATTTTTGCATAAAAGAAAAAAGTTAAGTAGATGTATTATTTTTGAATGATAAAGGGAATAATTTCATTTAGATGTTGACTTACATGTAGTACTTATATTTTATAATTCTTGAACAGATATACCGTGAACAGCATGACATGCTGAGTTAAGGATACAGATTAGAAATACTAAGTATTCTTAATATATGTACATTGCAATTATTTAAGCAATTATTACCTACATTCGCACGGATGACTCAAGGTCGATTCCTGTACACATCTCAGAGTTTTCAAATTATGTACGTATTGGAAATTTACTGTCACTTAGGTGTACTTATAAAATAATTTACTATTGAGAGATGTTCATGATGAAAGGTGTGTGAAGTCAGCTAATACGGATATGGCCAGCGTGGTCTATGGACTTAACTTGGAACATTGTAAGAGAAAACCTGACATAACATAACAGTGGGTGCGTTATGAATTATAAAGATATTGTCGGTAACTGATCTGGATTACCTTTTTAATGTATTTACTTATCGAAATTAGTTAAAATATCTTGCTTTTCTCGACTACGTTAAAAGCTAATAAATCGATTATTTCAAACGAGACTAAGACTACCGATAATTTTATTGTTCTCACGAAGGATCCGGCGTCCGTAAATTGCATTTAGTATGGACAATCTTGGAATTATTTTTCCTGCAATTGAACTCTATTAGATTTATGAGATTCTGCTACCGAGAAATCTTGAGAGCACTTTCATTCACTACTTGGCCTTTATTATCGGTAACTATCGGTAAGTAATGTAACTGTTATTAACAGTTGCACATAACCAGATATGTATTGTGGCTTCCTTTATGAAAGTTAATCCTGTAGAGTTTACTCAATAACAACTTACACAGCTGAACTCTGTTATGTAAATACTTTATATACATAAATACACCATACACATATACATAATATAAATAAACTAAGATTTATCGATCAATTTAATTATTCGTCCATGATACCTTCGGTGAGAATATCAATAAAGAGCGGCGCGGCGGTACCTTTTGCTTAAATAGTCGCGTTTGGTCGATGTACGGTTATTGGACGATACAAGCATTGAGTGCTTTGTACAATGCAACACACTATTATTTAACTGCAAATAGAGAAGCAGAAATATCAAAAGCTCACTATTTCAAGGGATCACTTCAAAGATATTATTAGGATAAATTAATATCTCGGTAACCGGCGTCCAATTGTATTAGTGAAAGGTCAGTGGCTTATCTATGGGCGCAGACGAGTGATAACAACCCGCATTTCACTTCTACCGTACGCGGTGCAATGACACCGCAAACGAATACTTTTATTAAATCAATTATTTCACGTTCAATCCAGACCAGACCAGATGATAGATAATTTTAAAAGCTTTATTTGGCTAAATCAACACTGAATGAAATTAGATTTCATCTGGTTCTGAGTACACTATAAATTGCACAGACTAAGAAAACCTTATCTATATTTACGTAAAATTAGTTAATTAGAAGCTGAAAGTTGGTGAATGTAATCAGCAGTCACTGCTGCAAGTATAAAATATATGTTTCAAACCCCATTATTTTAATAAAATATAAATCAGTTGATTAATTATGAAATCGTTTAAATTATGAAGAAATTGATTCTTTTTTTGCTTTCATGTTGCCTTTTTACTACATATTGTAAAACGATAAAGAACATTAATAAAACAAATAAGTTTACCATAAGCACACATACCATTTCTATACTAAAACAATTGAATTAAAAAATTAAAATTACTACCTCTACCATGCTTATATATATATGAAATATGTAACTTTGTTCACTCTCATCAACAGATTTTTGATGCAAAAAAGGAAATTCTTAATTATAGAGGTAGATTTCCGAATAAACTTATATTACCACCAACAAAAACTGCCAAATATAGTAAAAATTGTTATTACATGGCAGTTAAAATTTATAACAAATTACCTAATGAATTAAAAGATAAACCTTTTATAAAATTTAAGAAAGCTTTAAGCTCATGGCTACTTGATAAATGTTTCTATTCTGTAAATGAACTTGTTTAAAATTTAATGTTAATTGCAGTATTATTATTATTTAAGCATTATTCTTATTATTTATAGAATGACATTGAAACTTTTGAATGGACTATTAATTTTGACATGTACTACATCTATTGACATTTAACTTCAATTTTATTTAGAGTATTATTTGACGAAAATCATTAATTAATACCGTTAGATTTGTTAGACTTAAAATACAATTCTTTAAATATTTGCATGCTTGGACAAGCTAAATGTGTGAAAATTATATTAACTATATTAAAATACCACCTTTGTACTACCACATTTACTGCAAATAAATGATTATGATTATGATTATGATTATGAGTTATTTATTTAATCACTTGCATAAACGACAACATGGTGCAATATTGTTAATTGTTTCATTAGGTTAATAACAATCAGGGTAATCTGGAATAATCTTTTGATAAATATCAACGAGAACCATTTTCAATTTAAAATCGAGAAAATAATTTATTGGCAGGTGTTTTATGTTACTTTGAGATAAATAACGTGGTGAAATTAATTATTCATTATTCCACCAAACGACGAGAGACGAGATCATTTGGCTCTAAATCAAAAATTATCAGATCTCAACAAGTCCTATCTTCATAAACGCTACACCTTAGTCAAAATATGTGGGTTAGCCGTTTTGTTACGAAAAGGACCATTGTCAGAAAATTCTATTACGATAGGCGAAATCAGATTGAGCAAAAAGGACATATGCCATCGCGGACTTTTTTGTAGATCTATAATAGAGACCATACACGATCATGTATACTTGATCAAGCGTCAAGCGGACTTGACCGTGTAACCAGATAACTTATACTCGTATGTATTCCATCCATCACCCTTTAGAGGTTCACTGGTCCGCTGGACATAGGTCTCCTCTAATAAACGCCACTCAGACCGTACATACATGTATTACATGCTAGGAATTGTGTTTATAGTTACTTTGTGGTAACAGGTTTTAGTGAAAAATACTTCCGGGCTTATACTGATATATATAAGTACCTACATAGAGTACTGATAATAAAAGGTAAATACTTTCTTTTCTAGAAACAAATTAACCTCAATTCACGTATTCAGTACACAATGCATTAAATTATTACATCAATACCTATGGCTTACTTCGTGTAACATGACACCTAAACATATAAATGTACGTTGACATTATATAATAATATAATGTATCAATTTTGTCAATAATCGTATCACCTGGAAAAACATGTCACGACACGAACATTTATTATAATTTCCGGGAATCCTTCCCGATCCCAACGCAAATGGAAGAGGTGTGGCGGCAATATCAACGTAAATAAATTGAAGCGCTACTAATACGGCCTGGATCTCGTGAATCCGTGTCATAAAACATAACAAAAGGCACTTAATGGTTTTTTAGGGTTTCATTGATTTGATGAAAAATAGAAGCCTCGTATGATCACTCCATCGCATTGCCTATCTATCAATCACGATAATTCAGAATGTAATGGAGCAAGAATTGAGTGAAATAAGCTTCTAGGTAATTGTTTGAGTTTTTATTTAATAAACTTTTTATAATTTACAAAGTTTCATTTAACTTTTTAACTACGCCCTATCTTGCTATCTAAACAATGAAGACTATTTAATACAAATTGGTTTGATACATAATGTAAGAGTTGTGTCTGCCCTTAGAATTATAACTGATAATGATAAATTAAAAACTATGAAAACTTGATATAAAAAATGTATTGACATAAAACTTATTGATAATGATAGATTAATAATAAATGAGTCCGCGCGATGACGATGCTTGCTAATTGCGAACTGAATCGAATTCTAACAAAAGACAATGAACTGAAGAAATTAATGACGCGATTATTATTTGTACGTGCTTAGCCCGTACCTACACACATCTTGAAGATAAATATTAACAATACTAAGCAATAACTAAATCACAGATAAGTGAATTTATCCGTGATAGAGCAGATTATAATAAACATGGCTGCCCCGCTTTTGAAAAACAATAAGCCGAAAACATTTTACGGAAACCTTTATACGAAAGAGTCCCTCAATGAAGTTGCACGTCTAGGAATTTCCATGCAATAACGGGGCATTGCTTCGGCGGGGATTCTTACGGAGCACGGCTGGAGATATTGCGTACTTACTTGGCCTGCCGTCTAATAACACCACCGATACCGCTTGTGTAAGGAGAAAAATACGAACTGAAATGAAAACTACTACCGCCTTATGGCTTCCAATCCTGACTATCAATATGTATGACATTGTATCTATTCAAGAGAGGAAATGAACGCTTTATAAAAAATACACGAATACGGAATGATATTTTGTTTAATATTTTGCAGCAGATTTTAACTTATTAATTGTATTCTTTGTAGAACATATGTTTCAAACCGTTATTGATGATAATATTATGATTTTTGCGCTTTTAAATGTAACTAGCTATCCCGGCGAACTTTGTACCGCCTAACAAATAAATGTCCATGGTACTTTTAACTTTTAACTAAACGATGTGTATGCGTGTCTCCCCCTCCCTCTCAGATATAAAACTTATGATTTAAAAACGGCTTAACCGCTTTTAATGATATTTGATTATTGGATTCGTCTCGGCCGGAACAAATGACAACTATCAAAACAAATAACAATCGTCAAAACAAATGACAACCGCCTAAACAAATGCAAAAAAGTGTGTGCGTGTAATAATTACGCGCGATTGAAGTAAAACTTCTTTGACATTGGTGACACGTATCACCAAAAAAATTAAACTTATTAAAACTTATAAACTTACTTACTTACTTACTTATAAATATAATATTACAGTTGACTCATATTTATTAATAATATACTTTACAAAAACGAATACAAAGCTATGATTACCGTTAATAACACCGTTAATAAAGCTATAAGTAATTAATTATTCGTTACTCGCAATAATGGAAATGTCAATTTGCTTTGCGGAATTAAAAAAACAGAGTATACAAAAATGACACTTAATGGCTTCAACCTATTAATGGCCCACTACTGGGCACGGGTCTCTCCTTTTGAGGAGGCCTAGAGCATACTCCACCACGCTGCTCCAGTGCGGATTGGTGGAGGGGTTAGTGGCCAACCCGAGTGTCGGAAGTTTTAAAACCGCCCGAGGGCCTCCGACATGGCTTAACGACTGTTATCATATGATAACCACCGGGACCGACGGCTTAACGTGCCCTCCGAAGCACGGAAATGCTCAAGAATTTATTGCCACTAGCGGTCACCCATCCAACTACCGACCGCGCCCGCTGTTGCTTAACTTTGTCGATCTTTTTCATTCTTCCCAACTTCGGGCGTACCTCAGGGGTCACATCTTGGCCCATTACTCTTCCTGGTGTTCATTAATGATATCTCTAACTACATTAAATTTAGTAATTTCTCAATATTTGCGGATGATCTAAAATTATACAAAAAAATACGTTCTCAAAACGATGTAAACTGTTTACAAGCGGATCTTGATTCAATTTGTGACTGGTGCAAAATAAATAAAATGACATTAAATCCTAAAAAATGCGCTTATATTAAATTTACTAAAAAGAAGAATGTTAACCCTGCTACTTATACAATAGACGGTGAAATACTAAATGAATTGGTAGATATTCGTGATCTCGGGGTTACAGTTGATAAAAGATTGAACTTTATTGAACACATTAATAATATTACTTGCAAAGCATGGAAGATGTTAGGATTCCTAAAGCGCATCGGTAAAGACTTGAAGAACCCTTCGACTATTCTTACATTATACAAAGCTCTTATACGTAGCAATCTTGAGTATGCATCACCCGTGTGGAACCCATCTTATCAAATTCATAAAGACAGAATTGAAAGGATTCAACGAAATTTTACTAAGTTCTTAGCGTACATAGACCGTAAATGTCCTTATCGTGCTAATTATGAAACTAGACTAAAACACTTTAAATTGGACTCTCTTGATAAGAGACGGCAAATTAGTGATTTAAAAACACTTCACAAGCTTATCCACGGACAATTGTTATCGCCAGATTTATTAAACCTTATAAACATAAGAGTTCCTTGGACCATACCCAGAAAACCCCTTACAAAAATTTTCTTACCCTCTTCTTACTCAACAAAATTAGGAAAGGATGCTCCACTTAATAGATTAATGCAAAATTACAACAATATTCACTGTAACAGCGATGTAGACATCTTCTACATGGAAAATGTGAAAAAATTTATCGACATATGTTGCAAATATCTTTAGTTAGCCCAACTCTTTATTAAAAATATGTAGTTAAAATTGTTTTAATTTCTTTATTTTGTTAACTATTTGGATTATGTAATTTTGTCTAGCTTTAAAAACATAATTATTATGTACCATACAAATTTTTAGTCTCCTATGAATGTAAAATTACTTGGTTTTGATATTATTTAATACTGTGTTAGCTGCTAATAGTCATAAAAGTTGTATACGCCTTAGATGACAAATCACACTGGATGGATCAATCGTAACAATTTACTTACAATAGTTATCAATGCATAGTGATAAGTCAATGGTGTATCTAATAAAGATAAATAAATAAATAAATAAAATCACTTAAGATCGACGCAGGGCTATGAGCGCTTCAGTGTAATATTAATTCGATTACTTTGCCTTTATTTTGTAGTATACAATTTACAATCTATATATTTATAGTTTATATCGGCACTAATTATTGGTTATACGAATTTTAAACACCTAATTATTATCTTTATGAACTTTGTTAAGTCTAGAAAAACGTGGAGTTAAACCCGGCCATGTCTGCGGTACAAACTGAAAGTTTCCACGAATGTAAATGTTGGGAAAGTTAGACGTGTATCACCGGCACGGGCTGTGACGAGCTGGTGTTCAAGAATTCCCGAGGCTGTATTAACTTTATCAACTAATTTTATTACACTTTGGATTGTTCAAATACGCTATTTTATTAATGTTTACACATTGTACTAATCACCTGAGAATGTGTGTGAATTGTGTATTTAATAGTCAAATACGGTCGCCGCCTTTTAGCTGTCCATTGTAGGTTGGACTTTCGTTGTAATTATAGGCGCATTTTTCACCACATTTTTTTTAATAATTCCTCGTTTTCTTTCAATTTTCTGTTATTAAAATATGACTAAACGAAGAGTCTAACAAAAATAGAGATGTCATGAAAAAACTAGATACATGGAAGAGTGATGCATAATGAGGAATCCGCTCTAAATAACTAGTACCTATAAACAACTAGTACCTACGCACGGTACACATCAAACGAGTAGATTAACGATGATAACATATCCGAAAACAGAAAATAAATCTATCTCATTCTTTTACAGAAAATCGCCGTTTGGGAAAAAGAGTCAACAAGTTGTTCCAAGTTGTCAAATTATTACGGTTACAAAAGTAATAAATCACACAAGTATGGTATTATTATTTGTAAAGTGAATGAGGGTTCAGTTCCCAGAGGCCACTGCGGCCAAAGAACAATGCCCAAAAATTATTTTTTATTTTTTGTAGCGTCTTAAAACGTCAGTTATACCGAAGCAATTCATTTATTTTTTTACGTATTTTAAAATTAATACCTGTGCCCGTATTACCCAGCGTAAAATAATTTTATTAATAAGTGATGAATTGACTAAGGTAAACGCGCCTATTACCGCCAGTTTAAGCTGACTTTGGATGAACTTCAGAAAATTAGATATACGCCGTTATGCTAGAAAAGGTGTTTTAATCTATTCATTAGCATGATTAAATATCCTATGATATTCAGTACGTAAATTCAGTATTAAATCACACAATATTTAATAAATAATAATTGAATCTGAAATAGCGATTGCTTCTATTACCGACCGGTGCATGATGTTTGTTTCTAATACCGTTTTTTATGTTTCTATTACCGACCACTAAACTAGTATAAATTAAAAAATTAAAAAAAAACTGCCTGCCATCAAAAAGCTATCATGATATACCTTTTTAAAATCCTTATGCTTAATTTGATACCCATATTGCATCGGACGATGTACCGTTAATTTACTACCGTATTTTATTTTACCAACACGATGAAGCGCCCTCGCACTATCAGCGACAAGTACGCGAGTACTTAGATGATCACTTCGGTGATCGGTGGATAGGGCGAGGAGGACCTGTGCCGTGGCCGGCGCGCTCCCCGGACCTCACACCGATGGATTTCTATTTGGGGGGGGAAATTAAAAGTGTTGTGTATGCTACGGAGTATTCGAACAGAGACGAATTAAAATTAAGAATAGTGACTGCTTTTGATAAAGTTCGAAGTGAAGTGTTCTTGTGCTAAACCGCGTAAAGGACAATTTAATTATATTTATTTTAATTTTATTTATTTTTATGGATTTTAATGATGAATATTTTATTTAAGGACTGAATGTACCTACTTTTTTATTATTATTATTATTTTATTTATTTTGAAATTGTAATGTAAATTTAAACATAATTAGGCACACTAACGAATTGGGGATGCCTGTAATGTTAGTTAAGCCTGTGAATTAAATAAATAAATAAATAAATAAATAAATAAATTTGTGCAAACGTGGTGAACTCTGCATCACTCGAGTAGGTGAACATTTTGAACATCTGTTAAGGCTTGTGTAAATAATAAAATCAATACGTAAAACATCAATCATTGTAAATGTATGATTCCATTATTTACAGTAAAAGTACGAAGATAAGTAAAAACCTATTATTGATGCAGAGTTTTTTTGTGTTAGTGTTAACGAAATCCCCGTAAGTATCTGCAATAAATCACAGTATAAGAGCTTAGCTTTGTATTTTTGCCTGTCCTAAGTCAGAAAAAGTATGAAGGGAAAAGGAATCATATGTTGCCCTTGCCAAAGTTCATTGACCCACCTACCAGCTGATCGCGTGGCACTGTGGTGCGGTGGCGCGACGTCGTTAGACCGTAGCGTTTCGACCGTTTGTACACGGTGTCCACACTTCCGGAGTATTTTGAAATTAATTTGATTAAAATAAATTTACGGAGTATAAGGATAATTTTGATTTTGATTTTTTAATCATTAGCTAAGACCATTTACTTTCATGTCCTTAAGTAAGTATCTAAAGTCTTTTACTAGTCACACTGGTATATTTTTTTTATTTACTCAAGTGCGTCTATATAACTTATATGAATACAGAAAATTATAGTAGGCTTATCAGAATTTTAAACAAACCTACAATATATTTATATAAATAAGACCGTATGGGTCGGTAATAGAACTAAGTATGAAGATTACTTTATTCTATTAGCGACAGCAAAAATAAAAAATAACTGGCTAAAATTTCTGCTTTAATGCAAACGTGTTTAGATGGATGTCATTGCTATGATTATTTTTTTATATCAAAAAGTTTCTTAATTTTGATATGAGATATTATTTAAAATACATTGCCATACATTACTAAAAATTATTGCTTACGTCGAATCTTGTTTAAAAGAAAATCTATGAGACAAAAAATGTATGGCGTTAATTGATCAAATTATGTAATATACTCTTAAGAATCAAACAACTTAAAAGAAACATTGAAAATTACGTATTAAAAGATATAAAATCTAAAATACTAACTATTGTAAAACACCTAACAACGCCATGAGGCGGTATTAGAAGCAACTTATGAAAATTATGTTTCTATTACCGCTTTAAGGTAAATTTTGAATTAAACCACAAAAAATAGTCAGAACGGTAATATTAGATGTGAATCTAGAAAACCAATATATTATTTATTATATTTACACATTTGCATGCAGATATACACATTTTATTTAAGTTAATTTCTCTTAAGTAATAATTATGTTTACTTATGTAGCCGGGAGCGCAACACTATGAGACGGGCGTCCGTTGCGGCCGCGTCGCAGTTATTATCTAATTATTCTGTTTGCTGATTATTTACACACACAAACTTTATTAATTTTGTTTCTCAATATACATACCTAAAATGTTTTTAGGCTACAACTTTCATTAAATCTATAGTATGCCTTAAAATAGTGATTAAAAAAACTGTCGGTATTGGATGCAGATTTTGGGGTGGCGTTATTGGGCGCGTTTACGTTATAATAACAATGATGTCAACAATGTCCAATTTCATTCGGGCACTCACTTCGATACATAGCTTGTATCAAGCAAGATATAGGGAGACTTCTGGCCAATATTACACACAGAATTTCGTTATAAATGTTGGTAACAAATGTAATGATGTCAAATTTCCATTTCCGGTTGTCAATCAAAAAAAAGTCAGAATAAAAAATAATGGAAAAATTACGTTCTCCCCTACTCTATGACTCAATGGTTATAAGAATTCAATCTCAAAATACTTTGGTTCTGGGGTGTGTCTGCTGAAAATGATTATATATCTAAGCTCAGAAATTAAAGCGACGATTTTTAGAATTTTTTTCATTTTAAGACGCTAAAGTTGAAAATGAAATAAAACGATGTATGGCAGTTGGGCATTGTTCTTTGATCTATTGAAGGTACATTGGAATCACTTTTGACATTTCTATATTATATTTATTTATTTATGTATACTTTGTTGACCACAATATAAAATATTGAAGTACAGATGGCGAGCTTAATGCTATTGCATTCTCTACCAGCTAACCATTAGGCCAAACAGAAAAACACGATGAGCGGTATATAAAAAAAGGATATATATAATACATATATATTAACATATTAGAATAAATACATATATACAGATACATATAAAATATATTTATATAAATAAATAATATAATAAATAATACACGAATAGAAATGATGACATTAAGTTAAGAACTATATACTGTTATATTCTATGATATCTAAGATTGTAAATTATAAGTTTTGTAATCACTAAAAATGCTTTGGTTATATCAGTGGTTACATTTCTAAAAAGTTTAAAATACACAAGATAATAAGCTAACATATATTTAAAATTTTCGTTACCATGTACTAAAAAGTAACAAAAAATAGCTAGCCACTATCAACAGTATCAACTAGCCATATTGACCAGACGCATCGATTACTTGAATATGAAACCTTATATGTATGTGTAGTTTGCGTAGTCGGGCATTAAAGCTCGACGGATACGACTCACGGCGAGACTAATCACATTAGTGGACTCACCAGAGGTCGCCGGTAACTACCTAAAAAGCCCCATTTGCATGTCAGAACCGACCTCAGTAACCGAACGCCATGAAGGCACCGCTACCAAAGTTAATTATTCAATTCATTTCATGAACTGTATACGAATATTTTATGAAGATATCTCGTAGTTCTGAAACGTACATACATGAGACATCCAATTTGCCTTTGCTAAAAAACTCGGGATCTGTTTGAAATAAGTTTGTCGTTTGTTTATTTATATGTAATCTTTCCAGTGATAACATTTGATAAACAAAAGTGTACTATGCACTATATTTCTTTAGCCTAGTATTTAAGCCTTAAAGAGTACCTCAAAGTTTAAGGCATATTTCCAGCTTTGATATGCAAACTATAAGAAAGTTTAAAAAAAAAGTAATGCTAACATAATTATTTATTTGTGTCACAAGAGCGAAATGCACGAAATTTTAGCTCAATAATTTAAAGGAAACTGTATTAAAACTCACTAGTACTAGTACTAAGTTTCACACATACAAAAATCCTGCAGTGTTGATGACGCACTGACAGCTCTTTACAATATCAGTAGGTAAGCTAAGCATACAAACAAACATTCCTAGTATACCTATTTCTCATCAGCTCCTTAGTTAGCATGACTAGTGTTGCCAAGTCAGCGAACCAAGAAGTGGCTAAAACACTTTTAAAAAGTGGCTAGAATGTCAAAATTTCGTACCCTTTAAAGTGGCTAAAAGTGGCTAAAATTTTTGTACCTTTATTTTGGACCGGGAGATAAAAAAACACTATCAAACAATTATTTTTTAATAAAATCAAACATGGAAATATAATTATTTGTATATCAGGTGGGATTGTGGTCAAGTATTAACTTATTTGTGTAAAAAAAAATTAAATCAGTGGTCATTAGATGCTGAAGGTTCTGGTTCCGCTACCAGGAAAGAATGTTTTTCTTTTTTATCGATTTGATTTAGAACTTCCGCCGGTATTTTGTACGAAGCACAAGTTTGGTTATTTTTATTCAAATAGTTCTTTATTATTAATATAGAATTAAGTGTCTTTACACTCATTTTATTTCTATGCTTTGTCTTTACCACACTCATCATACTAAATAATCTTTCTACTTCAGCATTTGAGTGTGGTAAAGATAAAACCGTTAAAGCCAAATCACTGAAATCATGAAATATTGATTCATCACCTGCATTTTTGAAATCTTTTACTTGCACTATGGTTATTAATACCTGTGCAAGCAAGATGCCATAGACAATGTTCGTTCAGAAATAATAATATGTTCGGAAATAATAATATGTCACATAGAGTGACACTGTAAGGCATAGATTTAGTACTACAGTGAAACCTGGTTAATTGGGATCTCAAGGGACCAAGACATATGTACCAATTATTGAGAGTTTCCAATAATCCAGTTTTTCAATTAAGCAGGTTTAAAATTATAGTTGTCGCAATTAAGTACAGAGGCCCCCGCTTACAGAAGTCGAAATGTGCCGTTATTCCATTTTTAGAGGTGGAAATGTTAATAAAAATGCTCACGCGACTTTTTACAATCATAATCTGATAGAAGTTTAAATTTTTCAGATACAGATAACGTTTTATATTTACATTTGGACATTTTGTGCACTTTTATTCCCTTGTTTTTAGGTCAAAACCTGAGATAGTACTGACAAACAAAGCATGCGCGAAAGACGACGCGAAATGTATGCAAACAAACATGTCAAAACGTGTTAAAACCTGATTAATTTGTCTCACTTATACAGGTATTTGAGCTACAGAGTCTCAATTATAGAGGTAAACATCGAAAAAGTCTTAGAATTCAAACCTCATTTAACCAGGTTCAAAAAGTCCCATTAACAGAGGTAATTTAATGAAAAAGAACCGGGACCTCATTGCAACTCTCAATAATAGAGGTTTCTCACTTATCCAGGTCCCACTTAACCAGGTTTCACTGTATATCTATGCTGTAAGGGCCACTAAGCTAGGTTAGGTTAAATGTCAATGTCAAGTAATTATTAGCTTATCAAATCCAACCTCAAAAGTTGCTAGAATTGTGGCTAAAATATTTAGCCAAGAATATTTGACATTTTTGGCTAAAGGAATCTTAAAAGTTGCCAGATCTAGCCAAAAAGTGGCTAACTTGGCAACACTGAGCATGACAGAAGCATGGAAAGCGAAGTCTGTAGAGGGTTTACGTGTAAAGTTTTCCTCATAAGCTCACCACAGTGCGCTCCCCTATCAATTGCCAGCCCTGCCCGCCGCCCCCTCTCCCCGCACGCTACACTAATGATCCCACTTGTTAGGGCTCAGAGCGGACCTTCGACCGTGTCATTCAGTGAATAACAAATTCCAAACTGATTCGCTACGTCGTAGCTCGTAGCAGCCGCCGCCAGCTAAATATTAAAGATAATATCTTCATTATCATGCAGTGGGCGTGTTTACGTTGAAACCAAGTTTATTTTTTACTTTATTAATAAGTTGGTTTTATTTTAAGTTTTTACGTACAGTTTGTTTGTTGTTTTTGATATTATATTATGAAATAAAGTAAACGAGTGGAAAAATCGCAATATACAAACTATTCTACGATAAAAGTTATCGTTTCATTTTGTTTGCACGTCGTATAAGACGTGAATGTTATTTAAGAGTAAATTGCATAGATAAAATTTATAAATACCTTACTGTAAAATACAAATTTTATTAAAACGGGTAGGGTACCTAACTATACCCATTTTTCATAAGATAGCAGTCATAAAATCCCGTCAGCTGCCGAAAGCACCTTCCGATATTCATGTTGACCGCTAACTCTATATTAGACTAACATAAATCAGAGCAGTTTGGTAGAAAAAAAACATGAGAGATGTCAAGGGACACCCGGATGGAACGAAGTTCCTTTCGATTTAAGTATTGTTTTTTGAAGTGATTCAGAAAGTTTTACAGAGACACGCTAATAGCGTGAATCAGAAAGTTGTACAGCGCCATCTCTGTAAAACTCTCTGAATCACTTCAAAAAAAGTGTCGTCATTCGTAAGAATCAAAAAGTGTCGTAAGAATTTTTTCCGTCTAGCCCCTTTCACAACGCGCGATAAGGAACTTCGTTCCAACAAGCTTGCGAAGTAAGACCCTTATAAATGCACTGGGTAGAGCGCTAATGGGTTGAATCCTACTCATTCCGCACAACAACTCGATATTGAATGAATAAATCGTCAAATTCTATCAAATAATCAACAATTTCGTATTATATTGTTGTATATCCAATCTTTAATATATCCAGTAACTAATAGCATCAGGTAAGTCTGAAGACACACGATTCAGCAAGAACGAGCAAGATTTTATTTTAATCATGCATTTTTTATATCAACAGCCGACAAACAAAAAGACAAATCAAGATGTGGATTAATTTACTACAAAATCTTATAACCAACAAGAAAATTATGGAATTTAAGTTTAACTCAATGCTTCTAATGCCTAATGTAGTGTATAAAATGTGCTTCTCCGTCTGACTAAAATTAACGAGCTTAGTATTAAAAACAGATCCTTCAAACTAATATTTACATGCTCATCATCCAACTGTTGCATCACTTGAGCAAGCAGCGAAGGAAACACTCAATCTTTTGCTTCTAAAAGCAGTTTCGTCAGACAAATATTTATGTGCTTACCATCGAAATGTTGCGCCACTTGAGCAAGCAGCGAAGCAAACACTCAATTTTCTGTTTCTAAAAGCAAAACCGTCAGACTATCTACGTGCTCACCATCGAACTGTTGCGTTGTCTAAGCAAGTAGCGAAGCATACACTCGATCGGCTGCTTCCAAAAGCAATACCGTCAGACTAACATCTACGTGCTCACCATCAAACTGTTGCGTCGCCTGAGCAAGCAGCGAAGCAAACACTCGATCGGCGAGTTGTGGCGGCTTAGCGGGGCGGTCGTCATCGCTACTGCTGTAGCGGTCGCCGCTCCATTCCAATGAGCGTTGTCGTCGCACGCCGCCGCCGCTCGTTCCGCTCGGCAGCCCGCCCGACAGCCCGCTCAATGAACCCGCCTTCGCGCGACGACCCGGCCTCTCCATCTTCGACTTCGTTTCATTCATGACATTTCGTCACCACACCTGCAAAGACATGAAAATTGTATGGTTAAAAATGTTTCTTTTACTTTAATAAGTAGCAGTTGCATTGGTGAACCTATGTATAATATAGGTATAATAATCGGCTTAGTAGTTTCTGAGATCTTACGTTACAGGAACGCAAATTTTAAACGGAAAGAAAACAAAAAGTATCACTATGCCAATCTTTACTCTTGCGTAAAATTACAAAATACATAAACGTTTTCCACCGAAGAAGTTAACAAATACCCAACCAACAAAGTTGACATAAAAGTGCCCTTTCGAAGTAAACACTTCAATCATGCAAAAAGTCGATCGAGTCGAATCGATTGAAAAACCATTACGTATACTAATTCCGCGGCAACAAAGAAATATAGCCGTGCCCTACTCGGAGTTAAATTTCGATACGATATTTTATCAAAGTGGTAACGACGTCGTGAACGGAAAGAACAACTGTAATAAAGAGCCTACAAGTTGTTTGGTTAGCGGCCCAACATAAATAGGAAGTTGGCACGGTCGTGCGTGTTGTAGGCCTAATCTATAGGATTGTGCTGCGATGCCACCCGGCTCTCACCGCCTGCCAACAATCGGACCGACATTATTTCTTATATTGACTCAGTTACAGACAGCTTTCTGGGAAACCATTTGCACTTTGACAATTTTATGTACATTGTTTTATTAATACCCCGTATAAAGGTCACAAGGTAAGTACGGAAGTGAATATATCAGTATGATTTATTTTGGTACAAAAACTACTCTTACATAATATGTCATATTTATTATGAATCTCTTACTAAATCATTAAAAGTGTATTGATTTATTATAATTCAATTTATATTTTATATGAAATTTATTTATTTATTTTCAATATGTACCAATAGGTACTATTATGTCGTCTGTGGAACAACTTCAATAGGTATATCTACCAGTTAAACTATTTTTAAGTATATTTTCATTTGTACGGTAATGAGTTTTGTAAATAATAAAATTTAGTCGGTAATAATAACAGTTGCTAAGCTATGTATGGTAGGTCGGAGGCTTCGAGACGAAGTAAGTAAATAAACATAGGTAAGTCTATATTGTCAAGATATATAAACAAAAAACATATCTGATTTATCATCATTATCTTAGAAGATACTAAGTAAAAATTGTGGGAAGTTTTTGAGACAGGTCAACCACTTGTTTATATCGTGTATGGTTAAGAACCGTCTAGACATTCGCAATGAGTGTAGCGAACTAATGAATGTTAGTGATTCATTGACGCGCTCGGTGTTATCTGACGAGCGAAGCTTACTTTATATACATAACTAGATTTGCCCCACGGTTTCACCCGCGTTAATTTGTGGAAAAAACTAATTACTATAATAAAATATATAATGTTATATAGCCTATAGCCTTCCTCGATAAATGGACTACCAAACACAGAAATAATTTTGCAATTCAAACCAGTAGTTCCTGAGATTAACGCGTTCAACCAAACTCTTCAGCTTTTGTAAACTTAGTATAGATTATAGCAGTACTTAATTGTACAAAATAGTGGAAGTTTCAACAGTAACCAATCTCTAAAAGCGTCACAACATAAGCACTTTAGTATGGGACATACATACCTTTTACGATCCAATGCAGGTGAAAAAGATCGTCATTGTGCCTGTAAAAAGTGCATATTTCTACGACGAAAACCCACGAGCGTGCGTTTGACAGCCACCAAGTCTCCTTGTCTAACTATGCATTGTCAAAGCCTTTTAAAGTGGCTCAGCAAAAATATTTTTGAATTTGGTTACTTTTATTCTCAGCAAAGTCTATGTTATGCTTTTTGAGAACCTATGCAAAAGATTGAGATTATTCTCCAAAAAGGAGCGCAGCATAAAAACCTCTGAGCTTGGAAATTGCGTCTAATGGCCACTGCCTAAGCTTCTTGTCAAACTCCGCACCACCTAAGCCTTTTAAAGCCCAGCAACAAAGATATTTGTTCAAATGCGAGTTCTGTTGCTCCTTCACCCACCGCCCAATTTCAAAGAAGGTCCTGTCAGTCCTGTGCTAATAGATGTAATCAGTTATGTGTTATCTAATACTGGAATAGTACAAAGGACCCCGCAAAATCTCTATGGGAATTGGCTCTCGGCTAAATTTGCTGAAATTTTGCACAGAGGTAGCTTTCATCATGCTGATCAAAAGTCTCAATGGGCGCAACCCCCCAAAATCAAACCCAGACCCACCACTCCTCCCCAAATCTCAAAATACTCCCCAAAGCACATTGGATGAAAATCAATGCATAAGGGATATATTCATATGAAACTTCGCACAGAGGTAGCTTTCATCATGCTGATCAAAAGTCTCAATGGGTGCAATTGAGACAAAATCAAACCCACAAATCAAACCCAGACCCACCACTCCCCCCAAACACCACCTGGCGTAAACAGGTCGGGTACAGCAGCCAACACCTTGCCTTCATATGCATATATTAGCCGTATATTTAATTATATTTTAGCCGTATTGGGGCGGCTTAGAATACTAACCCCAATCCCATGCCAGAAGGGTGTCGTAAGAGGCGACTAAATCCGGCCCGCTGATGGTAGGGCCCTCGGAGGGATTATATTATAGTATTGATTTTAATTATTTTAATTATATTACTATTATTATTTCTCCAGGGGTTCGCCTGGATAGCTACCAACTCAAGCATGAGTCAGAAGACTCGTCGTGTTCCGGCTGGGGGCTTGAGAGCCAGTTCTTTCTTTTTCTTCTTTCTTTCTTGGCCGGCAACGCATCAGTAATGCCTTTGGTGTTGCTGATGTTCATGGGCGGCGATAGCTACTAACCATCAGGTGAATCGTCAGCTCGTTTGCCGGCTATTTTCATAAAAAAATGTCCCTTATGCATTCCATTGTAATGTGCTTTGGGGAGTATTTTGAGATTGGGGGGGGGGGGGAGTGTTGGGTCTGGGTTTGATTTTGGGGGGTTGCGCCCATTGAGACTTGATCAGCATGAAGAAAGCTACCTCTGTGCGAAGTTTCATATGAATATTATCCCTTACGCATTGATTTTCATCCAATGTGCTTTAGAGTGTATTTTGAGATTGGGGGGGGGGGTCTGGGATTGTTTTTGGGGGGTTGAGCCCATTGACACTTTTGATCAGCATGATGAAAGCTACCTCTGTGCGAAGTTTCATATGAATATATCCCTTATGCATTGATTTTCATCCAGTGTGCTTTGGGGAGCATTTTGAGATTTGGGGGGGGAGTGGTGGGTCTGGGTTTGATTTTGGGGGGTTGCGCCCATTAAGACTTTTGGTCAGCATGATGAAAACTACCTCTGTGCAAAATTTCGGCTAATTTAGCCGAGAGCCAATTCCCATAGAGATTTTGCGGGGTCCTTTACGAAAAAAATAACCGACTTCAAAGAAAAACCATTATTAAACCTTTAAATGGCCATAGGTATATATATACATTATTTAAGGAGTTCCCTCAATTCCTTGTGGATCCTATCATCAGAACTGAATTTTGATAAACATGGCACAAACACTTAAAAAAATTTATTGAATATTTTCTTTTTGAAGTGAATTAAAAATAAAGATAGAGGTCAATGATTTCAAATCTTTTAACACACAATGCGTTTTGTGCAGACAGCTGTAGTGCATCGTGTATCAAAATAAAAGACATTAGAAGGTCTGTGACAAGGATTGCGGTTCGCGTCACGTATAAAATAAGCGCCAGGCCAAAGGGGAGCAAGACAAGCATGAGAAATATGAGCAGTACGCGCCGCCGGCGCTGTATTAAAACTGCATCTTAAGCTCGTGTGCTGATCTTGAGAAGGATTTTACATTTTACGTATATTGGGGTCTAGATAGGATATTCTAGAATCTTGAAAGAAAACTGCTGCACTGACATGAGAAGAAAAAGAGCTATTATTTCTTCTACACTATAGAACCAATGCAGGTGTTTTAATTATTAATTTCATGATCTAATGTCTTCCGTCAATATAATATTATATTGATACGTAAAGCAAAAACATTATACCCCTTTTTACGACAATTGTGCGGATGGAAGGAAACATGAAATAAATAAAAATAGACATCACATACACGACTATGCATATGATACACTAATATACGAATGTTGATGTGAAGTAACCCTTTGACACATATAATTTAAATTATATTTGACCGCAGAGCGGGACTCTAGTTCATATATAGACACGGAATACATAAAGTTATGTTACCAATATTGAATATGATTTAAAAATTAATAAGTTGTTCATGATTACAAAGTTTAATAAGTTGGAGTGCAGTTGGTAGTTCTTAGACTTAGTTCTGACTTTTAGTAACTTAGGAGGCACCGGTAGTAACAATACTTATCTACTTACTAAGTGCATCCTTGCTTCAGAGATCCTTGCATACATAATAACTCTGGTCGTTTCTATACTTTTATTTTAATTATCATATTATAATTTTGAGTAGGTACCTAATCATGATATGAATGGCAATAATAAAGCCTTAAGAGAAAATACGTTTAGTGCTTGGCATTAAATTGCATGTCAAATCACACAAAGCAATCAATTTATATTAATTATGAGCCGTCAGTTAATTTGCGAATGTAATATTTATTAGAGACTAGCAATCATTTAATAAGTTTAACTTAGATACATTAATTTATTAATTTATAATTTTTTATACTTTGCGTATTCAGAAACACATTAATTGCAGTTTGATGGTTGAAAATGTGGTGGAGAACTTTCGTTTCGGTTCTAACAAGGAGAAAATTGTGTTTCTATTGCAATTGCCGCTAATAGTCTAGGTCTTATAATTTCGTATTTACGTATACTAAAATAACCAAGTACCTACGTATTATGAATTCTTGAAACTCGCATTAAGTATAATTTACACTACAATAAACATGTTGATACGAGACTTGTTCCACGAATTTGACCAACCGCATTTGATCCGAACTAATTCTTGTAACCCCGAATTAATCCCTCAGCGCTGAAGGCAGGTGTCGGAGTTTAGTCAAAATGTAAGCACAACTCTATACAACTTATTCATGAATTGTGATTCCGTTCAGCTAGTTATTTAAAGTTTTTAATTAGTTAGTTGTATTTTAAACTTTCATTTATTTCCAAGCAATTGCTTAAAATTTATTTTCAAAAAGTTTATTTTTCAAAACCCCCTCCTAGAGGAATGATTTGTGATTGTATCGAATTTGTAATCGACTATATTAAATTCTTAAACATAAGTACTTAAATATAAATTAACAGTCAGGGTATACAAATAAAATTATATTATAATACTTTAAACTGGTAAAAAAAAACCTAACCTAACCTAATTATTCATCGTGTAATTTTAGATAAAATCATACATATTTCTGCTACCACCTCGCACTTCTCTCCGTCACACTGGATTGACTAGTAAAGAATGCCAATAGGCATTAAGTTCGCCCTTTGTTAAACCTACCTTAAGGTGAATACAATAAAGATTTTAAATAAACAAATAAATAAATATTTTTCGTCTTACTTTAATAAATACTTTTCGTATTAGGTACCTTATTAAGATACTAAAGTATGAAATTACGTAATACAACTCGGCCGTCAATAAATTACAATTGGGCATTGCTACTATTCCACTTTCCATTGTATACGAAACCTAATTCAGCGATACAGTATCCCTTGATATAGATATTCCAATTTCCAATACCGAATTAGGACATAATTAATTTATGACTGGACATAATTACATTCCCAATAACATATCTGGGATTAACATATGAGTGCTGACGAGGCATGCAAATGTTACGTGGAGTTATAGCTCGTGCATACACGTCCTATCGCATTGCTTAATATCTATTTCCGTAATGGAATTCAGAATTTTGCATTCAGGAGTAAGACTTTGGACCCGGTAGAAATTGTGATGTTGCATATAAAATAATACCCTTCGTCTACCATTAATCCATTTTAGTGGAAAATTAAAGTGTAAAATAATCTTCTATAATCTATATGATCTTAATCTTTCGTGTCACATTGTTTGTCCGCGATGGACCCTTAAATTACTTAACCGATTTTAATCAAATGTGCATACTTTGTGCAGTTTGATCCAACTTGAAAGACAAGATAGCTTACATCTCAATTTATAGTCGCAATATTACACATAATTTCCGCGTGCGAAACTGCGGGCAACAGCTAGTATTATAATTATAAAACACAAAAAATGTTTGTTGAAAAGCAACAATTCGAAGGTGGTTTAAGACCACTAAAACAATGCACATTAAGTCTGACTGATAAAGTTAATTTTCCACTTTTCCCATACAACAATTTGAAGATAATATGTAAAGATGGCGCATTAACGACAACGTTAACACAAAAACACTGAGCTGTCATTCTCATCAGAAAATTTTTTAGGGTAGAGAAACACGCCGGGTATCCACTAATAATTACAATTATAAATAAAATAATAGCATATTTAAAAATCTCATATCGTCAATGGAAAAAATATATCAACACAATAAAGGAATTGGGTCCAATAATTACTTATGTCGGTTAAAGCCTTACTCCATCTTTGAGTCAACGTTTTTGTATAGTAAATATAGGTAGTATAGTGCAAGTACAAATATCAGTGTGAACGTGTTTCAATACATGGCACACATAAGCCGTAGTAGGTAACGTGCACTAGATGCGTTAGTTGCATATGTTTGCAAATGTAATCTCCGGAACCATTGGACGCCAAGGAAGCATAATTGGATAAATGCAGGAGGCGGCCCTGCCTGTATTCACATGTAGGTATTTCGTCTCTCGTCTGATAATCTAGTTGCTAGATATGACGTCTAACTCATACTTAGGTATTTATGTCTAGTAACCATTATTATTCAAGCATTGTACCTGGAAGAACTTGGTACAATGCTTGGGGACTACAACAGCGCCTCACAAAGGGTGGGTCTTAAGATGAACATGGACAAGACGAAAATCATGTCGAATGTCCATGTCACACCCGTACCGGTTGTTGTTGATGGCGCTGCTCTCGAAGTTGTAGACGAATACAATTACCTGGGACAAGTGATCCAGATGGGTAAGTCCCACTTCGAGAAAGAAGTCACTCGTAGAATCCAACTCGGATGGGCTGCGTTCGGGAAACTGCGTCATATCTTGTCGTCCAAAACACTACCTCAGTGCCTGAAGTCGAAGGTGTTCGAGCAAGTGTGTTGCCAGTGATGACATACGGATCCGAGACGTGGTGCTTTACTATTGGCCTAATCCACAAGCTCAAAGTAGCGCAGCGGGTTATGGAAAGGGCTATGCTCGGTATTTCTCTGCGTGATAGCATCAGAAATGAGGAGATCCGTAGACGAACAAGGGTTACCGACATAGCTCAAAGAATTAGCCGGCTGAAGTGGCAATGGGCAGGCCACATAGTGCGAAGGACCGATAACCGTTGGGGAAGAAAGGTCCTCGAATGGCGCCCACGTCTCGGAAAAAGGTGCATAGGACGCCCCCCAACCAGGTAGACTGACGACCTGAAGAAGACAGCGGGCATCCGCTGGATTCAGAAGGCTCAGGACCGGTCAGAGTGGCGCAAGTTAGGGGAGGCCTATGTCCAGCAGTGGACCTCCAAGGGCTGATGGATGGATGGAACCATTATTATTATCAGTCGTAAGTTTCGTAAACAACATTGCCATTGACATTTGCCGTATTTGTTGGCTAGACTAACAATCATGATAGTGTAATAGTTCAAACGTAAGTGTTCCTATAGGGCCCCAAGTTGGAATCCTGCACACGCTTGTGATGTTACTAGGTACATACTTTACTATTTACCATTGACAATGGTGACTCGGCCAAGCAATGGAATATTCATGCAATTTTGGGCTGATAAAATGAAGATGTTTTTATCAACTGCTAACTTGTTTAAGCCAAGCCTGAGTTAAAGAATAATATTTCATTAAACTACTGTATAAATTAATAAGTTCGGCAAGTATTCCAAATATAATATAACATAATCTCCACAAATATCGGATGCCATGGAAGCATAATTGAATAAACGGTGGAGGTGGCACAAACGAGCACAGTATGACGTATACTATGGAGTATGGACGTATAATAATATAATCCGGGAGAGGAACTAATCTGATATCGGCTAGAGGCGGGCGCGGACTGCACGTCAGTTAATTGGGTTGCGTTTAATCCCTGCGATGCAACTTATATTCCTTTTTGCCGTCCAATAATCATGCTTTTATCGCTTAAAGCAGGCTTTTAAAGTTTACTTATTACGATACAGGTGTCAGCAAACAATTCTAATTAAATATAAGATAAGGAGCTTTAGCTTTTATAAATATAAATACCTATTAGTTAATACGAAGACGTCTTGATAAGAATATCGATAATATTATGTTTTACCAAACACATTAAAAGATAAAAGTTCGTATCTGTGGGAATAATCTAACAGGTAAAATTATATTTTTAAACAATTCTTTTATTCGGTTGTTTCCTATATTAAGCCAATTTCATGGTAGTAATTGCAATAATCGTCTCCAAATGGATAATTCAATTCCATCGTAAATACATGCCTCGCTACCTACGAAATATACGAAATTTCCTTTGAGAGATGGAGCGTGCTCCCTGCGAGCCGACACGTCTCCGAACTTTGGAATTCCAATTTTGAAAAGTTTCCCATCTCCCGGCATTGACAACCAGTGTCAGAGAACCACTTAACAACCGGTCATCTTTCCCTGTTTCATCAAACTTAAGGCAGAATTTCACGGAGGCGGTGAAATTCAATGGCGAAGGTTACACGTACAAGCATGATTGTCAATCGACAATCATTATGAAACTTTTTCATCATGATTTCACGTGTAGCCTAACTGATTGACGATTTCATAGACAATCTTTATGCCGGGTCTGATTGATTTCTGAATTCCAAAATGAGAATGTATTAAATTTCTTCATTTAATACGCCATACGGTCAAAGATTAACGTAATAGGTACGTTAGTACGAGTATATTAGGTCATTGTGTAATACAGCCATAGTCGAATTAGAGATGTGAAAATACCTTATAATAATGAATATTACCAAATGATCATATCGAAGGACTCGACGGTCCCTACGTAAAATCCCGTAAGTGGTAGATACGTGATTTGCACTTTTTGCTTTCTTAACCTTCAGGGCATACTAAACTATCGTTTAAGTTAATAAAAATAAGTAATACTTGGCAAAATGAGCTTTAAATCTGTACACGATATTTCGCATAACTACAAAATTAAGTAAAATTTCAGACGTATAACAACAGTTGTGGTAATTCAGTAATTTTACGTTGGACGATTTCCGACGTAAAACAACAGCAGTAGTAATTCAGTAATTTTACGTTGGACGATTTCCGACGTATAACAACAGCAGTGGTAATTCAGTAATTTTACGTTGGACGATTTCCGACGTAAAACAACAGCAGTAGTAATTCAGTAATTTTACGTTGGACTATTCATCGTATTCATCGTATTTGTGATTTGTAGTTAGGGAGTTATTAGCTATTTGTATTGTTTTTAGTTACTTATTTTTGTACGTAGGGACCGATATATTCTGAACAGGTAAACCTGAATAATCGATATAGGAGCTCACGCTACTGTGCATGGGAGCGAGTTATCAGACTAAATACATAATTATGTGTACAGTTTCATCTGAATGATTGCCGGTATTTTCTTACTAGGGTATTTTTTATTTCTGGTAATTTAGAATAGAATAGAATAGAATACTCTTTATTGTACACACCAAATAGTAGTAATCTACATTAGAACATAATATAAATAGCATGTAGTACAAAAGGCGGTCTTATCGCTATAGAGCGATCTCTTCCAGACAGCCTTTGGGCAGAGGACAAAGACATAAGTGTGAAAAGGGTAGGGTGCACATACAATATAATAAATAAGATAAACTACTTAAATAAGAATTACATAATACTTACACATACAAGGAATAACTACAAATATTAATATAATATACAAGATTATGAAATTAATTTAAAGTAAAAGAAATAATTCAAATTAGCGGTTAGTGTCAAGACTACCAAGGTAGAATAATTTAATATAGTAAGTAGAAAGTAGAATAGTTTTTATTTTTTTATGTAATTTATTTTAAGTAAGAATGTTTTGTAAGTATTATACACAAGCAAGAGGAGAATCACGTATGTTGTTATTCGAACGATGGTCTGTGTTTTTATGTACCACCTTCTCGATCTGCGATACGTTCAAAAAATTCGACTTACATGTGTGTAGCGATAAATAATAACGATAAATAATAAATAAATCCCTGAAAACATAAAAAAACTTAACTTTCAATTTTAAAATAGAGTTACATAAATGGTTAATTGACAAAATATGCTACTATTCAATGAAATAATTTATATGACGATTTTTAATTATTATTGTTTTCCCTTGACATTTGAAATTTATTATAATGTAATGTAAATAATTTAACATAAATAAAACAATATTCTAATATCGCAAATGTGAGATACATTATATTAAGATATAATAAAACTTGACCAAATCTGTAACATTCAACATAAATTATGTATCAGTGCAAAATAAAACATAATATTTCCTACAATTCTTACAGCGCCATCTTTTCGAAAATTCACGAATCTCTATCAACTTCGTAGAGACAGTTTCGTCGACGCCATCTAGTGAGATTTTCCCGAACTAGCAAGTAACGAAGTCGAGTACGTCGGTATGAAGCTTCATGTAAGCTTCACAGCGCCACAGGTTGCGTAGATTATAAAGAAAATACGAAATAAAGGAATAGTGGAGTGCCTGGGGCGTTAAAAACATGAAATCCTCGAATTTCTGTTACATTGAATGAAATTTTATAATTTAAAGTGGAATGTTTAGCTTATAATATGTACAAAAAAGTTTACCTATTAAAAATTGTGATCTCGATTAAAAAAAAAAAATATATTTAAAAGAGATGTAACTAGATACTTCCTTTTAATCCATACTTCCGATTGATCTGAATTTTGGTATACTTGTGTATTTCGACGCGCTGAAAACAAATATCATAGGCAAAATACCCGCATATTTCATTTTCAAGGTAGCCTTGAAAAAAACTTTATTTATATTTTTCACGTTTATTTGTCAAAATATTGATTTAACAGAAGAATTTTTCCCCTTCGGCGCATAATGTACAAAACGCAAAATGAACACAACACGCAAAATGTACAAATCGCAAAATGTACAAAACGCAAAATGTACAAAACGCAGAATGAACACAACACGCAAAATGTGCAACAAGGACTAAGGCCTCTTTCACGACGACACGCAACTTTTTGAAGGGCTTCTCTTTTTGATATTAAGTAAGGTTGAAGACCGCCGATCCCTCATTAGAACGATGATGTGATGTTCTGAGAGAACCTGAGATCTTCCATTGGGGCGGGTCTTAAAGAACTTTGACCCTACCTCGTGAACAGCTGTTTGTTACCATCTTTGTGTTAAACTCGTCAACTGAAACGCATGATTCCAGGCTCGCGAAACGCGTAGACTTCATCAGGCGTACACGTTCCAGCTTCACATTGATATTTAATGTGCCTCTTACAAGACGGTGATCGCTTCCGGTTTTAAACCTGCTGATCACAGAGACATCATTAAATTAATATGTGCAGATTGTCTGCCAGTGCCAGAATGAAGTCTATTTAACTTGTAGTTGAACCATCAGTCCAAGTCCACTTACGCTGGGGTGGTTTTCTGAAGATGGAGTTCATCATAAAGAGATCTTCCTTCTCTAAAACGTTAGCCAGTAAGTAGCCTCGGTGGTTCCGTCGTCCAAATCTGAAGGGACCAACTTTTATCTCGGCGTCATTTCGCGTACCTGGTCTCGCGTTAAAGTCCCCCATCACAACTGTGAAATGAGCTTTAGAGGTATGTATGGCTATACTAATTTCCTCATATATAACCTCCACCTCATCGTCGGGATGTGTCGAATTCGGCGCATATACCTGTACGACCTTCAATGAATACCGTTGTGATATCCCAAGTGTAAGGTATGCTATCCTGACCGACACGCTCCCAACTTGCACAATGTTATTGATGAGGGACTTGTGGACGAGAAACCCGACACCACCTTGGAACAGATGTTCGCCCTCCCGGTGATAGAGCAAGTTTCCGGATTTGAGTATTATCGTGTCCTCCCCCTGTCTTCGGATTCAGATAATCCCACAATACTCCAGTTTAATTTGTCTTTTATCTTATCGTCGGTCCTCAGTGTCCTGATATGTTGCCAGGTGCAGAAGTTGTTTTGATGATTGTTTGATGCGCGATCTCTGCTGGCGGTTCTTAGCACCAGTGTTGCCAAGTTAGCCACTTTTTGGCTAGATCTGGCTACATATTTAGCCACAATTTTTGCAACTCATGACTTGACAAGCTAATAATTACTTGTTATTAGCTTTTCAAGTTATGAGTTGCTAAAATTGTGGCTAAATATGTAGTCAGATCTAGCCAAAAATTGGCTAACTTGGCAACACTGCTTAGCACCCTCTGCTCCACCGTTACCATGACCGCCAGGAATAGTGGAACTGACGGGGACTGGGAGCCGAGGCTTAGTTTTGGCTGTCATTAGGAGGTTTAGCCAATAGTTACCACGCTTGGCCAGATCGTGATGGTGACCGCAGTAGGAGATCTGGTGATGACAATACTCAGATATACACTGCTGCCCGTCTCCTGGAATGTCCTATTAGTCGCCTTTTACGACATCCCAGGAAGAGGTGGGAGTGGTGCTATTCTACTTAAGTGACCCGGCACCACATAGGGAAATAATATTATAAATACTTAGATACTTAGTAGAAATATTTTGTTAGATCGTTTTGCTTAAAAAATATTTTGTGTCGTTTATGCACGTGATCGATGTGAACGTGGGCTTTCTTGCACATTATGCGATTTGTACATTTTGCGTGTTGTGTTCATTCTGCGTTTTGTACATTTTGCGTTTTGTACATTTTGCGATTTGTACATTTTGCGTGTTGTGTTCATTTTGCGTTTTGTACATTATGCTCCGAAGGGAATTTTTCCAATAAAAGTTGAAGCCCATAAGGAGATTAACATTTTATGTCCAATACATTTTTCCTGCAGAGCCAGTGGTTTGGGAGAAAAATGCAAATTTTGTTCCGCATAATTTCTCGGTACT
>OZ010687.1:9774618-9909536 GCA_963932265.1 Thymelicus lineola | reverse complement strand
AAAGATCTTATAACCAACAAGAAAATTATGGAATTTAAGTTTAACTCAATGCTTCTAATGCCTAATGTAGTGTATAAAATGTGCTTCTCCGTCTGACTAAAATTAACGAGCTTAGTATTAAAAACAGTTCCTTCAAACTAATATTTACATGCTCATCATCCAACTGTTGCATCACTTGAGCAAGGAGCGAAGGAAACACTCAATCTTTTGCTTCTAAAAGCAGTTTCGTCAGACAAATATTTATGTGCTCACCATCAAACTGTTGCGTCGCCTGAGCAAGCAGCGAAGCAAACACTCGATCGGCGAGTTGTGGCGGCTTAGCGGGGCGGTCGTCATCGCTACTGCTGTAGCGGTCGCCGCTCCATTCCAATGAGCGTTGTCGTCGCACGCCGCCGCCGCTCGTTCCGCTCGGCAGCCCGCCCGACAGCCCGCTCAATGAACCCGCCTTCGCGCGACGACCCGGCCTCTCCATCTTCGACTTCGTTTCATTCATGACATGTCGTCACCACACCTGCAAAGACATGAAAATTGTATGGTTAAAAATGTTTCTTTTACTTTAATTAGTAGCAGTTGCATTGGTGAATCTGTATTATATGTATATAAAAACCCGTTTAGTAGTTTCTGAGATCTTACGTTACAGGAACAAAAATTTTAAACGGAAAGAAAACAAAAAGTATCTCTTTTACTCTTGCGTAGAAAATTTACAAAATACATAAACGTTTTCCACCGAACAAGTTGACAAATACCCAACCAACAAAGTTGACATAAAAGTGCCCTTTCGAAGTAAACACTTCAATCATGAAAAAAGTCGATCGAGTCGAATCGATTGAAAAACCATTACGTATACTAATTCCGCGGCAACAAAGAAATATAGCCGTGCCCTACTCGGAGTTAAATTTCGATACGATATTTTATCAAAGTGGTAACGACGTCGTGAACGGAAAGAACAACTGTAATAAAGAGCCTACAAGTTGTTTGGTTAGCGGCCCAACATAAATAGGAAGTTGGCACGGCCGTGCGTGTTGGAGGCCTAATCTATAGGATTGTGCCGCGATGCCACCCGGCTCTCACCGCCTGCCAACAATCGGACCGACATTATTTCTTATATTGACTCAGTTACAGACAGCTTTCGGGGAAACCATTTGCACTTTGCCAATTTCGTATACATTCTTTTATAAATACCCTATAAAGGTCACAAGGTAAATACGTATTTAGTGAATATATCAGTATGATTTATTTTGGTACAAAAACTACTTTTACATATGACATATTTATTATGAATCTCTTACTAAATCATTAAAAGTGTATTGATTTATTATAATTCAATTTATATTTTATATGAAATTTATTTATTTATTTTCAGCATGTACCAATAGGTACCTTATGTCTTCTGTGGCACAACTTCAGTAGGTATATCTACCAGTTAAACTACTTTTAAGTATATTTTCATTTGTACGGTAATGAGTTTTGTAAATAATAAAATTCAGTCGGTAATAATAACAGTTGCTAAGCTATGTATGTCGGAGGCTTCGAGAGGAAGGAAGTAAGCATAGATAAGTCTATTGTCAACAAATATAAACAAAAAACATATCTGATTTATCATCATTATCTTAGAAGATACTGAATAAAAATTGTGGGAAGTTTTTGAGACAGGTCAACCACTTGTTTATATCGTGTATGGTTAAGAACCGTCTAGACATTCGCAATGAGTGTAGCGAACTAATGAATGTTAGTGATTCATTGACGCGCTCGGTGCAATCTGACGAGCGAAGCTTACTTTATATACATAACTAGATTTGCCCCGCGGTTTCACCCGCGTTAATTTGTGGAAAAAACTAACTATTATTATAAAATATATGATATTATATAGCCTATAGATAGACTTCCTCGATACATGGACTATCAAACACAAAAAGAATTCTTCAATTCAAACCAGCAGTTCCTGAGATTAACGCGTTCAACTGCGCGTTCAATTGCGTCTCTTCAGCTTTTGTAAAATTAGTATAGATTATAGCAGTACTTAATTGTACAAAATAGTGAAAGTTTCAACAGTAATCAATCTCTAAAAGCGTCACAACATAAGCACTTTAGTATGGGACATACATACCTTTTACGATCCAATGCAGGTGAAAAAGATCGGCATTGTGCCTGTAAAAAGTGCATCTTTCTACGATGAAAACCCACGAGCGTGCATTTGACGGCCACCAAGGCTCCTTGTCTAACTATGCATTGTCAAAGCCTTTTAAAGTGGCTCAGCAAAAATATTTTTGAATTTGGTTACTTTTATTCTCAGCAAAATCTATGTTATGCTTTTTGAGAACCTATGCAAAAAATTGAGATTCTCCAAAAAGGAGCGCAGCATGAAAGCCTCTAAGTTTGGATATTGCGTCTAATGACCACTGCCTAAGCTTTCTGTCAAACTCCGCACCACCGAAGCCTTTTAAAACCCAGCAACAAAGATATTTGTTCAAAAGCGAGTTCTATTGCTCCTTCACCCACAGTCCAATTTCAAAGAAGGTCCTGTCAGTCCTGTGCTAATAGATGCAACTGATTATGTAATATCTGATACTTGAATAGTATAAATTTACAAAAAAAAAATAACCGACTTCAAAGAAAAAACATTATAAAACCTACATATGGCCATATAATATTTAAGGGGTTATTTAAGGAATTTTGATAAACATGGCACAAACACTAAAAAAACTGAAAACCTCCTCCTTTTTGAAGAGAATTAAAAATAAAAATAGAGGCCAATGATTTCAAATCTTTTAACACACAATGCGTTTTGTGCAGACAGCTGTAGTGCATCGTGTATCAAAATAAAAGACATTAGAAGGTCTGTGACAAGGATTGCGGTTCGCGTCACGTATAAAATAAGCGCCAGGCCAAAGGGGAGCAAGACAAGCATGAGAAATATGAGCAGTACGCGCCGCCGGCGCTGTATTAAAACTGCATCTTAAACTCGTGTGCTGATCTTGAGAAGGATTTTACATTTTACGTATATTGGGGTCTAGATAGGATATTCTAGAATCTTGAAAGAAAACTGCTGCACTGACATGAAAAGAAAAAGAGCTATTATTTCTTCTACACTATAGAATCAATGCAGGTGTTTTAATTATTAATTTCATGATCTAATGTCTTCCGTCAATATAATATTATATTGATACGTAAAGCAAAAACAATATACCCCTTTTTACGACAATTGTGCGGATGGAAGGAAACATGAAATAAATAAAAATAGACATCACATACACGACTATACATATGACACACTAATATACATACGAATGTTGATGTGAAGTAACCCTTTGACATATATAATTATGGTCGTATTTTGACCGCAGAGCGGGACTCTAGTTTATAGACACGGAATACATAAAGTTATGTTACCAATATTGAAAATGATTTAAAAATTAATAACTTGTTCATGATTACAAAGCTTAGTAAGTTGGAGTGCAGTTGGTAGTTCTTAGACTTAGTTCTGACTTAGTAACTTAGGAGTCACCGCTAGTAGCAATACTTATCTACTTACTAAGTGCATCCTTGCTTCAGAGGTCCTTGCATGCATAATGACTCTGGTTGCTTCTATACTAAATTTATTTTAATTATCATATTATAATTTTGAGTAGGTACCTAATCATGATATGAATGGCAATAATAAAGCCTTAAGAGAAAATACGTTTAGTGCTTGGCATTAAATTGCATGTCAATTCACACAAAGCAATCAATTTATATTAATTATGAGCCGTCAATTAATTTGCGAATAGAATGTTTATTAGAGACTAGCAATCATTTAATAAGTTAAACTTACATACATTTATTTATTAATTCCTTATTTTTTATAATTCTATTCAGAAACATATTAATTGCAATTTGATGGTTGAAAATGTGGTGGAGAACTTTCGTTTCGGTTCTAACGGTCAATTGCCGCTAATAGTCGAGGTCTTATAATTTCGTATTTACGTATACTAAAATAACGAATTACCTACGTATTATGAATTCTTAAAACTCGCATTAAGTATAATTCACACTACAATAAACATGTTGATACGAGACTTGTTCCACGAATTTGACCAACCGTATTTGATCCGAACTAATTCTTGTAACCCCGAATTAATCCCTCAGCGCTGAAGGCAGGTGTCGGAGTTTAGTCAAAATATAAGCACAACTCTATACAACTTATTCATGAATTGTGATTCCGTTCAGCTAGTTACTTAAAGTTTTTAATTAGTTAGTTGTATATTAAACTTTCATTTATTTCCAAGCAATTGCTTAAAAGTTATTTTCAAAAAGTTTTTTTTTCAAAACCCCCTCCTAGAGGAATGATTTTTGATTGTATCGAAGGTTTCAGTACCTATATAAATTCCTAAATATGAGCACTTAAATATAAATTAACAGTCAGGGTATACAAATAAAATGATATTTAAAATGGTAAAAAAACCTAACCTAATTTATTCATCGTGTAATTTTAGATAAAATCATACATATTTCTGGTACTACCTCGCACTTCTCTCTGTCACACTGGATTGACTGGTAAAGAATGCTAATAGGCATTAAGTTCGCCCTTTGTTAAACCTAACTTAAGGTGAATACAATAAAAATTTTAAATAAATAAATATTTTTTGTCTTACTTTAATAAATATTTTTCGTATTACCTACCTTATACTTAAGTATGAAATTACTTAATACAACTCATACGTCAATAAATTACAATTGGGCATCGCTACTGTTCCACTTTCCATTGTATACGAAACCTAATTCGGCGATACAGTATCCCTTGATATAGATATTCCAATTTCCAATACCGAATTAGGACATAATTAATTTATGACTGGACATAATTACATTCCCAATAACATATCTGGGATTAACATATGAGTGCTGACGAGGCATGCAAATGTTACGTGGAGTTATAGCTCGTGCATACACGTCCTATTGCATCGCTTAATATCTATTTCCGTAATGGAATTCAGAATTTTGCATTCAGGAGTAAGACATTGGATCCGGTAGAAATTGTGATGTAGCATATAAAATAATACCCTTCGTCTACCATTAATCCATTTTAGTGGAAAATTAAAGTGTAAAATAATCTTCTATAATCTATATGATCTTAATCTTTCGTGTCATATTGTTTGTCCGCGATGGACTCTTAAACTACTTATAACAGCTAGTATTATTATAAAACACAAAAAATATTTGATGAAAAGCAATAATTCGAAGGTGGTTTGAGACCACTAAAACAATGCACATTAAGTCCACTGATAATGTCAATTTTCCACTTTTCCCATACAACAATTTGAAGATAATATGCAACGATGGCGCATTATCGTCAACGTTAACACAAAAACACTGAGCTGTCATTCTCATCAGAAAATTTTTTAGGGTAAAGAAACACGCCGGGTATCCACTAATAATTATAATTATAAATAAAATAATAGCATATTTAAAAATCTCATATCGTCAATGGAAAAAACATATCAATACAATAAAGGAATTGGGTCCAATAATGACTTATGTCGGTTAAAGCCTTACTCCATCTTTGAGTCAACGTTTTTGTATAGTAAATACAGGTAGTATAGTGCAAGTACAAATATCAGTGTGAACGTGTTTCAATACATGGCACACATAAGCCGTAGTAGGTAACGAGCACTAGATGCGTTAGTTGCATATGTTTGCAAATGTAATCTCCGGAACCATTGGACGCCAAGGAAGCATAATTGGATAAATGCAGGAGGCGGCCCTGCCTGTATTCACATGTAGGACATGTAGGTATTTCGTCTCTCGTCTGATAATCTAGTTGCTAGATATGACGTCTATCTCATACTTAGGTATTTATGTCTAGTAACCATTATTATTAACAGTCGTAAGTTTCGCAAACGACATTGCCATTGACACATGCCGTATTTGTTGGCTAGACTAACAATCATGATTGTGTAATAGTTCAAACGTAAGTGTTCCTATAGAGCCCCAATTTGGAATCCTGCAGACGCTTGTGATGTTACAATACAAAGTTAAGTGCAATTACTAGGTATCTACTTTACTATAATACTTACCATTGACAAAGGTGACTCGGCTCAGCAATGGAATAGTCATGCAATTTTGGGCTGATAAAATGAAGATGTTTTTATCAACTGCTAACTTGTTTAAGCCAAGCCTGAGTAAAAGAATAATATTTCATTAAACTACTGTGTAAATTAATAAGTTCGGCAAGTATTCCAAATATAATATACCTAACATAATCTCCACAAATATTGGATGCCATGGAAGCATAATTGAATAAACGGTGGAGGTGGCACAAACGAGTATGACGTATACTATGGAGTATGGACGTATATAATAATATAATCCGGGAGAGGAACTAATCTGATATCGGCTAGAGGCGGGCGCGGACTGCACGTCAGTTAATTGGGTTGCGTTTAATCCCTGCGATGCAACTTATATTCCTTTTTGCCGTCCAATAATCATGCTTTTATCGCTTAAAGGAGGCTTTTAAAGTTTACTTATTATGATACAGGTGTCAGCGAACAATTCTAATTAAATATAAGATATATATATAAGATAAGAGCTTTAGTAGTTTAAGTACCTAGGACATGGTTTAGGTATTGTAAGATAAATAAGTACCTATATAGATATCTTATTCAGATATCTGAATAATGTATGTGTCAAATCTGTTCTATAACTAGAAATACATATAAATTAATAAATAAAGAGGTCTTGATAAGAATATCGATAACATTTTGTTTTAAACACATTAAAAAATAAAAGTTCGTATCTGTGAGGAATTATCTAATAGGTAAAATTGTATTTTTCAAGCAATTATTTTATTCAGTTGTTTCCTATATGAAACCAATTTCACGGGAGTAATTGCAATAATCGTCTCCACATGGATAATTCAATTCCATCGTAAATACATGCCTCGCTACCTACGAAATATACGAAATTTCCTTTGAGAGATGGAGCGTGCTCCCTGCGAGCCGACACGTCTCCGAACTTTGGAATTCCAATTTTGAAAATTTTACCATCTCCCGGCATTGACAACCAGTGTCAGAGAACCACTTAACAACCGGTCATCTTTCCCTGTTTCATCAAACTTAAGGCAGACTTTCACGGAGGCAGTGAAATTCAGTGGCGGAGATGCGAAGGTTATACGTACAAGCATGACTGTCAATCGACAATCATTATGAATTTTATAATCATGATTGCACGAGTGACCTAACTGATTGACGATTGACAATCTTTATGTAATACAGCCATAGTCGAATTAGAGATGTAAAAATAACGTATTAATAACGAATATTACCAAATGATCATATCGACGGTCCCTACGTACAATCCCCTAAGTGGTAGATACGTGATTTGCACTGTTTGCTTTCTTAACCTACAGGGCACCCTAAACTATCGTTTAGATTAATAAAAATAAGTAATAGTTGGCAAAATGAGCTTTAAATCTGTACACGATATTTCGCATAGCTACAAAATTAAGTAAAATTTCCGACGTATAAATAACAACAGCAGTGGTAATTCAGTAATTTTACGTTGGACGATTTCCGACGTAAAACAACAGCAGTAGTAATTCAGTAATTTTACATTGGACTATTCATCGTATAAAAATGGAGCGTCAGAATATACGTGAACTTAACTCATTATTCTGGCAGCTTCAAGGTGTCTGTAAAGCAAAATGGCCCAGAGAATGTGTCTGGGAGTATTGACAACTTATTTCTAACTACATTATCTAGAACATACGTGAAAATCAGCCATGAGAAAATATGTGAACTTAGTAATGATTTTTTGTACCTTGATCACCTGATACCTGGAAATTGGCCGTTTTTCCAAGCTAGCAAGTAGGCATACGATCATAGTACATACTAACACTACTCAATCGTCCACATTTCATCCGTCAGAAAATAAGTGATGTTTGGCGGCCCTGGGCTCTCCACCTAGTAGGAGTCGGTCATGTTTTCGTTTTGCTGCGTGAATTGCATTTATAATAATTACAGGTAAAAAATGCCTCAAAGCGTAACCGTGAAATGCAAAAAAAACAGTTACAAAAACTGGTGTGTGAGTGCATCATGTATCTACATAACGTACAATTTCATAAATGCCAATTACGAATCTGATTGCTTCAGAAACTACCACGAAAAAGCTAGTATGTAACCACTTAAGCTATGTGCAATAGGGATGATTCCGATGTATTGTATTATATAAGTAAGTAAGAGCCAAATAATGCATAAAAAGTATTCTTAATGACCTATATTTTTATTTATTATTAAATATATCAAATATTAAACCTTCATACCAAACATGGTAGAACATACAATTTGTAATTTGTAGTTAGGGAGTTATTAGCTATTTGTATTTTTTTTAGTTAGTTATTTTTATACGTAGGGACCGTCGATATATTCTGAACAGGTAAACCTGAATAATCGATATAGGAGCTCCCGCTACTGTGCATCGGAGCGAGTTATCAGACTAAATATGTACCTATAGTTTCATCTGAATGATTGCCGGTATTTTCTTACTACGGTATTTTTTATTTCTAGTAATTTATTTTAAGTAAGAATGTTTTGTAAGTATTATACACAAGCAAGAGGAGAATCACGTATTTTGTTATTCGAACGATGGTCTGTGTTTTTATGTACCACCTTCTCGATCTGCGATACGTTCAAAAAATTCGACTTACATGACATGTGTGTAGCGATAAATAATAACGATAAATAATAATTAAATCCCCGAAAACATAAAAAAACTTAACTTTCAATTTTAAAATAAAGTTACATAAATGGTTAATTAACAAAATATGCTACTATTCAATGAAATAATTTATGACGATTTTTAATTATTATTGTTTTCCCTTGACATTTGAAATTTATTATAATGTAATGTAAATAATTTAACATAAATAAAACAATATCCTAATATCGCAAATGTGAGATATATTATATTAAGATATAATAACACTTGACCAAATCTGTAACATTCAACATGAATAGGGATGTTGACTAATTTTAGGATTCAATTTTATTTTATAGATAGAACCTCAATATTTACGAAAAAAATATTATAAAAATAATAATCTTCAATTTAAAAACAAAAATTGATAAATAAAAATTTTCCCACCAAAAACGTCACGTGACGTCACTAAACGATATTCAATACTATCTGTCTGCTAAGTTTGTTGAATTTCCATATAAAATTGTTCCAATGACGTCATATTCTCAAAATGGCGTTTGAGGTCACGTGACAGTGAGTACAATTTTTAACATTGTAAATTAATGATATTTAATTTATTGTGATTGATTTCAATATAATCTAACATTTTAACAAAAAATTAACCGACTTCAAATGAAGTACATTGTACTTTTGACATGGATGTCATTGTCGGATCTCGTTCAAATTTGTGTGGGACCACACGACAAGCACCAGCTTTTAATTAAAACAAAAATCATCCAAATCGGTTCACCCAGTCCAAAGTTCTGAGGTAACAAACATAAAAAAATAAAAAAATAAAAATACAGTCGAATTGAGAACCTCCTCCTTTTTTTGAAGTCGGTTAAAAAGAATCATATTTTAGGCCTATAAATGTTACCACTAATATTTTAGACATAAATTTATATTAATTTATAATTAGTGTCAACATCCCTATTATGTCTCAGTGCAAAATAAAACATATTTCCTACAATTCTTACAGCGCCATCTTTTCGAAAATTCACGAACCTCTATCAACTTCGTAGTGACAGTTTCGTCGACGCCATCTAGTGAGATTTTCCCGAACTAGCAAGTAACGAAGTCGAGTACGTCGGTATGAAGCTTCATGTAAACTTCACAGCGCCACAGGTTGCGTAGATTATAAAGAAAATACGAAATAAAAGTAGTGGAGTGCCTGGGGCGTCGAAAACATGAAAACCTCGGATTTCTGTTACATTGAATGAAATTTTATAATTTAAAGTGGAATGTTTAGCTTATAATATATACAAAAAAGTTTACCCATTAAAAAATTGTGATCTTGATTAAAAAAAATATATTTAAAAGAGATGTAACTAGGTAACTACTTCCTTTTAATCCATACTTCCGATTGATCTGAATTTTGGTACACTTGTGTATTTCGACGCGCTGAATACGAATATCATAGGCAAAATACCCGCAATTTCATTTTCAAGGTAGCCTTGAAAAAAACTTTTTTTTATTTTTCACGTTTATTTGTCAAAATATTGATTTAACAGAAGAATTTTTCCAATAAAAGTTGAAGCCCATAAGGAGATTAACATTTTATGTCCAATACATTTTTCCTGCAGAGCCAGTGGTTTGGGAGAAAAATGCAAATTTAGTTCCTTATAATTTCTCGGTACTACTTCACTTAACATACTATGAAGATGGCAGATTTTTATCTGGAATTACCTTAAAAACAGTCTATATTGGAATGAGAAGGAAAAATTCTGATCAAGTGATCCGGTGAAAATGCAGTAAAATTCGGCTGGATTTAAAATGACACCGGATTGCAATCCCTAGTCGTGAACAAGGAAGATGGATTTTTCATTTGAAGAATTGGTTTTGCTATTGCTTTAGGTGACGAATAAGAAGCTGCGGCCGTCAAGATGAAACGGAGATTTTCTGTACATCCTACATGGCAGAAAAGAGAATAAGTAGGGAAATACCACAATTTTTAAAAAGAACTTTTGGATGATGACACTCAATTTTATAAGTATTTATTTTCGTATGACAAAATAATGTTTTGCTTTATTGGAAAATAAGCTGAACTGTCACTTACAAAGAAAGACACTGTTATGAAAAAAGGTATCACACCCCGAGAACAATTGGCTGTATGTATAAAGTATTTTTTGTGGGTAGGTAGATGTTATAAAAGCATGCCAGAAAAATGAGAAGCTAAACTAAAAAATTGTTTAAAATTCATAGACCTATATGTATTATATATAATGTTAAAATTACATGTATTGTTCTTTTAATCCATAGATTCGCCTATGAACTGAAGCTACCTACCAGCATTTAATTTCCTTACATGTATAATAAAATACACTTCACATCTTCACCACTGTCACTTGTACTGCTACTAACTATGTAGTCAGTTCAGAGTTCATTCGCAGCGATGGCTGAGTTATTTTACACCAATATGGATGAGTTTCAGCAAGAACTGAAAAAAAGACTCTGCAGTTACTACTTCCTCACTGGCAGCTGATTTCACCATTTTCAAGACTTTCATCATGAACGCTATAGACACACTCCAGAAGCAAGTTGACTTTTTAGCTCATGACATGGACATTAAGATGAAAGGACGTAGAAAGATGTTATTTCGAAGCGTTTGAAACTTAGATGAAAGGACGTAGAAATATGTTATTTCGAAGCGTTTGAAACTTAGATGAAAGGACGTAGAAAGATGTTATTTCGAAGCGTTTGAAACTTAGATGAAAGGACGTAGAAGGATGTTATTTCGAAGCGTTTGAAACTTAGATGAAAGGACGTAGAAAGATGTTATTTCGAAGCGTTTGAAACTTAGATGAAAGGACGTAGAAGGTTGTTATTTCGAAGCGTTTGAAACTTAGATGAAAGGACGTAGAAAGATGTTATTTCGAAGCGTTTGAAACTTACTTTGAAACGAGCACACGCATCGTGAACTTCACACATTGTTAACTAGATCAATAGAACAAAAGTCACAATACACGCATTTGTGCTATTTTATCCAAGACATAAAAAGAACAAGGCTTATGCCAGATAAATTTAACCTACTTGCATAATGTACCAACTATCTTTTTCAAAAGAATATAAAAGTATCTTTATTACGTCGCGTCGTTCGCTATTTCAGCCAACACTTTGTTCAGCGCGTTTAAAAAGTAGGTTAATAATAATAATAAATAAAAGGAAAACATCATTTTTCTTTTAGTATTAATAGCCGATAATTGAGTAGAAGGGTCATCTAGACTTCTAGAGTAAGGGGTTACAGCCGTCAAGGTACAATTACTCGAGGTAATTTTACTCGAGTTGAGTTAAGGATACAGAACATTATTTTTAACTAAATAAGTAGTATATGCTTATTTATTTTGAAAAACTGATAGCTTTATTATTATCATAAATATTATCATTGATATATAGCTTTATTATTATCATAAATTACATAATTACGGCACTGTGTATGAGCAGCTCCTAACCCAGCGGCTTGAGTCGATCCCAGTATTTGATCGGTAGTTGAATGGGTGATCACGCGTAGTAATAGTAAAAATATCTTGAGCGTGTTTCGGAGGGCAGTAGGTAAAACCGTCGGTCCCGGTTTTTAGATAACGGTTAAACCATGTCTGAGGCCTTTGCTACTAATCCCCCGACCCCCAACAATACTCACGGGAGCAGCGTGATGTTGTATGTTCTAGGAATCCTTGAAAAGAGAGATTAGCGCTCAGTAGTAGGCAGGTATTAATAGTTCTTCTTCATCTTCCTCATCATAATCAGCCTTTATCTATCCACTGCTGTACATAGGCCTCTAGATTGAAGTTAGACAAATATTGCAATCAACGGGGCTATATAACGTAATGCTGGTGATAAAAAGAATGAATAGTACATGAAACATGAACATGGAATATCTCCATATTCATTCTCCAATGAATGATACAATGTTACATGGAATACATAATGCAACCAGCCGTAAACGTCATTATGATGCGTACTATATTTGCTTCCGAAACATGTAATTCGCATGTCACTCACACGCCTAATTCTCTTAACCGCGTAATAATCAAGCTTTGATTCACACTCGCGAACAACGCAATTGATTCCCATTTCACTGGAGAACTTATTCAAATTTTAGTTTTGGTGTAACAAGGATCATCGGGTCAACAAGGTCCTACTACTCCACCACGCTATTCCAGCGTACAGTTTAATCCCCTAAAAGAACGCACCAAAAATGTATATTGTAACAACGTCTATCGGGTCCAACTAAATCGATGGTTGTAATTACTCTTCAATTCTATTCGATTCAAAACTTACATTCAATGATCATATTAATTATTATCAACAGTTGTTTAGGCAAAATGCCTGTCATTGTATTGGTATTAAATTTTTCACTGATCATCAAGTATCATTTTCCTTGCAAACCATTAATATGAGTCTTTCAGTTGGCAGTGGATAATTTCCCATCAACAGTATTATAAAAAAGCCCCAAAAACTTTCAGTTTTATTTTGCGTATGTCGTCTGACTTCTCCTCAATAAAAACATTTAAAATTCTCTACTGTAACTATGTAAGAAGTCATTTAGAATATGCGTCACAAGTCTGAAACCCAGTCTATAACACATACATTACGCGCATTAAGCGTCTACAAAAAAGATTTCTTTGTTACCTACAAGTTAGAAGGAAACGTTATATTCCAAACTACACTAGACGTTGCCAAAAATGCCGTATCCTACCATTGCAGGAAAGAGGGCGTATAGCTGACCTCGCGTATTTATTTAACATAGCGAATGTGTCAGTGGATTGTTCCGCACTTTTGGAGCGTATTGGTTTGTGTATTCCATGTGCATCTTGTCGAAGACCTATCTCATTGCATGTTTCCAGAGCCAAAACCAAATACGTGTATGAAAAATTGTTATATGATGCTCGTAAGTCGAAGTTTAACGAAACCTCAGTACAACATTATCTTGATTTATTTAATACACGTAGCCATACGCTTAAGCGTATACCTACTTGCTGACAATTTCTTCAATTTGGAACGAATTTCCTTATTAATTGTTATTTGTTTGTAGTTTTTCTATATGCACAGTCTGTATGGACCATAGATTTATCAGACTACTTATAAGTGGAAACTTTTAATTGGCCATTGTTACCTATTTAATTATTTTTGAAGTTATACTTCTTTAGACGCGTTATTAAATAAATGGAAAAAAAATGATGAGAGTGAAATTTTAAGATTTGTAACACGGACGGTGACACAAAAATGACGGTGACGAAAAACGATCAAAACATAAATTTCAAATTCAGAATTCAACAGAATGTAATATACACTAATGGATCCGAAAATGTCTTTGTTGGTTACTCAATTTGAATAACATTTCCGAAATAGACCTAGAATTTAATGCTTTCACAATTTCCTGTCGAAAATTCTAAATTAGAACAGTATGCATCAATCAAAACTGAAACTAGATTGGTAACAATAGGGACAAAATCCATTGCAATTAATTGACAATTAAAAACAAATTTACCAATATAATTCCTAGAGGGGTACCACCAGCTGCTACCACCAGCGGGCCGGATCTAGTTGCCTCTTACGATACCCATCCGGCATGGGATTGGGGTTAGTATTCTAAGCCGCCTCAATACGGCTAAATCTGATAAATTAATTTATAATAAACGAGTAACCGCCCTCGCTTTGCTTCGGTTTTCTTTATTTTTTACACCTTGGGTTACATTATTGGAGTTTTATTAAGGATCCCTAATTTTTTTGAAAGTATAATATAGCCTATGTTACTCGGGGACAGTGTAGCTTTCCAACAGTGTAAGAATTTTTCAAATCGGTTCAGTAGTTTCGGAGCCTATTCAATGCAAACAATCAAATCTTTCCTCTTTATATATTAGTATAGATTAATTCTTAATGATATCAATACAATGTGTGATAGCTTCATTTAAGAAGAACTCAGTCATGATAGTATTTAAACTTATTTGGATACATATTTTTCGAATTGATAGTTGCTGTTACCCTATCGGCCTTTAAGCTTCACGTAGACATGTGTACATATTGTTAGATCAACTATTTATTTATAAAACATATCGAGAATCATCGTTGCTGGATTGCTGGGATGTCCAAAACTAAAAAACAAAAACTCTGATCACCGAGGATTTGCAGACTTCACACAACTTTAATAATCATTTTTTAGTGCAGATTAAATTAAGTTTATATAATAATGTTTATTAGCTTTGGGCTAAGCCTTACCCACATATATAATGTAGCAGTCCCTGCTCTCATATTAATATGATTACCTCCACGTACGCAATGCTAAACGTTTCGCATAAACATGTGGAAATTAAAAGTGCGCTGGGTAAGAATTGTGGGATAATTTGGAAATTTTATTATTGGCACGTCTGAGGTGAAGCTGTTTAGAATTCAATATGGTAATAATAAATACCATAGTGAATTAAGTAACTTCCATATTATTTCGTAAAAAAAGGCTGTAAATTAACAGTAAGGAATAAAGATCCCAGTCGGGCTGGCGATTAATTAAGATACGGGACGGTAAGAGTCTTGGAGATCGCTCCATTTCTTACCGTCCATCTGTTCTGTTACGTAATACGTAGGTCTTTCCCTCGATGATAAGAAAGCAAATATGTCTTCTGAGACACTACATAAAACCGTGAGAGGACAACATACATCACGTACATTTATCTTATATTCATTGCTAAATTCATTGAAGTATTATTACTAGCGTATAGAACCAACACCACGAACACCATGTATGTCCCAATGCATTGGCGCCACGTGGCTTCAATCTTCAATGGATACGTTCGATTTTGAAAGGAGAACTGGGGCTCAATTTTGAAAATGGAACCTCCCGGGCGGGACCCACATTTTGTTCGAGTTGTCTATTCTATGACATCATACTTCAATGGCTAAACATTTTCATCTAATCACAAGTCAATCTAATCAGGGGCAAGCATGTTTCTCAACATGAACAATATTCACCGAGTTTTCAGACAGTTGGATCTCAACGTACAAAATGAAGCTGCTTACAGCAAACATGAGAATTCACACGAGGATTTCTTTGAGCACACAGCATCCCAGAAACTAAGTTTTATAATAAAAGGAAACGTGAAGTTGAACAGTGTAACAAATCTTGTGGTTTAATAAAAAAGAAATTCTTGTAGCACTTTTCTCATGTAAAAACAAGATTTTTTAAAGGTAAATCTTATTGTGAGTACAAAAAATACATATGTAGATAGATGGTAGATAGCGCAAAATATTTTTCGTTAAAGAACTTAATTATGATACAGAGTTCTCTATAACTGATAATCGTTAACTGAAGAGTGGTCTTCGAATGCAGACCATGCCATGGGTACAATTCGACTAGGTAGAATTACGACCTAAAAAAGATAGAAAGCTCCAAACCAGTCTGCAAACGTCTAAAAATTAGCAACTTTCATTAAAAAAAAATTAATTACAGTAAGTATCTTATATAAATTCAGAAGGCTCAGGACCGGTCAGGTTGGCCCAAGTTAGGGGAGGTTAATATCCAGCAGTGGACCTGATCGATGGATGGATGGATGGATGGATGGAAATATATAAATTTTATCGAGCTAATCTCATGATGGTGACTATCAGCATGATATCGCTGCAGGTAACCGTCCTATTAGGTAACTAACTGAAAGATAGATCTTAGCAATAGCCTGCAGTAGATATTGAGCTTACTCTGGTTTGAATGGGTTTAAAGAATCCTATTCAATATTCATTATGCAACGTGATGAGGGTTTCGTAGTGCTCGGTGTTCAAATTAAACAAATAAACTTTTCTCAAAGAAGTTTTGTAACCAAAAAGCGACCTATACAAATGGTACCTGCAGCTTTTTTGATTTTGACGTTTGACAGAAGTATGTAATTATTTCGAAGAAGAATGTAATTCTTGTAATTATTTTTAAAATATAAAAAATATACAAAATAATTCTTGAAATGAATCATATTATGTATTATTACAGAAGACATAATAGTACATATTTATAGTATTATATAATATATTATAATATTATATAGAATTTATTAACAACAAGTACCTATATCATACATTTGACGAAAATTACTAATCCTACTATTTTAAAAATTAAAAATATTTTTACTTAATTAACTAGCTGATTCGGCAAACGTTCTTCTGCCAAAAAAATTCTGGATATGGACAACCTGTGGGGACAACCTAACCACCTATGGGTAAGAAATATACTTTATGACCTATTCTCATACCTACCAAATGTACACAAAAAAATCATAACAATCGGTCGAGCCGTTTCGGTGGAGTGCGACCACAAACATAGTGACACGAGATTATTATACGTATACTGTATTAGATAATATTAGGTAAGCAACATATAAATTAAATCCGATCTCCATAAAATTTGGAAGAAATATATGTAACAACAAAATTATAATTAGTAGGTAAAAATATAAAACAGAATTGAATACCTCCTCCTTTTTTAAGTTAGTTAAAAATATTTTACTTGAGTGAGTTAATGGACAGCGATTACTCATCCAAGTAGGTACTTGGAGCAACGTTATTTTCGTTTAACGCTATTTATCTTAAAAATTAAAATAATATTTTTAAATTGGACAATTTTCACTGCATTTCCTTTTATCAGTCTGAACCTAAACACGTTTTCATGTGCCATCTGTTTTCCTCGTCAGGTTGGCCTATTAAAGTTGGCAAATTACTTCTAACTGTTACTAGAATCTAAAGCAATTTGTTAAAATTAATTGCTCAAAGCTTTTGCAGTAACATTGTTTTAGATTCATTTAAAATGTAGGCCAGAGACTGTAATGTGGTGATAAAGTTTGTGTTAGTCTACTCCACTTATAAAATAGAACTTGTTTAACATATTATAAAATAGAGCTGTACTTCCTCCATACATAGTTTTGGTAACATGCATAAAAATGTTTATATAGTTTCTGTGATAAAAATTATGTGTTTGGTATACATTATACATTGCATTTCATGTTGCTGGTTCGGCGGTTACTGGTATCCTGCTGAACTTTTTTTTACGATTTATGTAGTAGCTATACAATTGCTTCAATACCGAGTAAATACCGCCCCAGGTTTACTAAGAATTACAGTTTTCTACATCTATGTTCCTGTATAAGGGCTTCTTTCTCCCTTGGCCTTGAAAAAAGTTCGAAATACAAGTTTCGTTTAACTTTCTATTTCGTTTTATATTTCGTAACATGTAGGTAATACCTACTGAGAAATATTATGTACAATGGAATATTACTTACATACATTTTACACATGTAGGTACATATAATTATGTAGTAATTTGTTACATAAGTACTTACATCTAAAATTGAGGATTGAGGGTGAATATGTTAGCACGCCTGCCAGTCGATCAATCAGCTAATCGTCCAGTCATAACTGAATAAATAATACCCTGTAATTCATCCGAATGACGCATCATTAGTCATTACATGAAACTTTTCATTTACACAGTGCTAACCTTAAATATGAAAATATCAACTCACTTACAGCATTTACGTAACCAACCCTCACATAGCTTTTACGTAACTTTGTGTAAAAGTCGAAAAGGACATTCAGTTATTTACGTATTTTGTTACAAAAGGTCGAGCGAGCTAAACAAGTGGCCCGTTAAAAGAGTGCTAAAGAGATCCATCTTAACATCGCGCAAAAAAGATTTAGGTAAAAGAAGCTTATTTTTGGTGGGGCTGACAGCGCGATAGTGTAAGGCCCATTACAGGCAAATTATGGCGCCCATTATTGTCCGCGTGTCCCGCGCGCGCGCTCGTGAGTTACACCCGACCCGGGTCAATGGGTTTTATATAAGAAATCCTTTCCAACGTTTTACTCAATGTATAGTCGTATTTTCGAGGACAACTGGAATACCTTAATAGGTTTTATCTGCTTACACTTACGTCGTACGGAGTTTGAATGCGACAAATTGCCTTGTGACTAGTTAATGAACCAAACGTGGGCACCGTGGCTGTAATTTACGTTTGTCGCATTGCCCCATTTTTGGGGCTCAGACGTACTGACCTAACGTAACCTTGGGGATGGTGCTACTTGGTTACTAACCTCGCGAAAAACCAACGATATTACCTTCATAGCTACAATGTCTACTCGAATAAAAGCCAGATTTGTTTGCACACTTTAATTTAGCAACTTACGTAATTAGGTTATTAATTAATATGTTTATCTTGCTGTAATCAAATAAGGAAGCAGTGTAAAATAGCAGAGCTAAGAGTATGCTCTGAACACAACACTCTGAAACGTTCACGAATGACGGAGGTGTGCAGATTTCCCCACAGTGTCATTAATGTCCAAAGTTCCCAAGACTCTCGCCTTATTCATTCCATACATTCTGATTTCAGCGTGAAGAGCTTTAATTATTCTTTCCTTTCTATTCTCTACTATTAATAAATACGGTCTTCAAGAACTTTATTTTAGGGGTAATGATTTTGACGACGTTATTATTTAAGATAAACTTAAGATTATAAGATTACATATTATGTATATCTATACCATAATATCTGGACTATTAGATACAGAATCTATCATTTGAAGGTTAATTTCAAATAATCAAAAACGCTAAAGATGAGTGAAAATTTAATTTTGTATAAAACACAATTCGTGGTACTCGTCACAAACTAACGACTTTAAAATGTGGTGTATATTCTGCATAGTAAATAATTATTAAAACAAAAGTGGCAACTGATATTATCATACTCAGATTATAGACCTTTTAGTCTGTATCATGTTGCAACAATTATATTCGCTGTACACAATGCCAGTTTCAAATGAAACTCTCACCTTGATACAAATCATAATCATATGAAACCATTACTGTCATATTGATGAAAACCCATCAGTACTAATTCTCAGAGGAGTTAAATGCCTTACTACGCCGTGCTTGCCAAGTGCTTGTTGGCAAGATCAGACATCTCACAAGACATTTCTCTGTATCAAAACTAATGTAACCTTAAACAATGATTCAGGCACCAGATCTAATTATCTGACTATGCCAAGCCAAAAACGGGTTAACATTTCAGCCCATATGCATAAATGTTTTTTGTTTCCGCAAAAATTCTAATCCACCTACTTATCACAATTATTTATTTGTAATTGCAATATTTTTGCTGGATTATTTTACTAATGACCCAATATTGAAAACATAAGAAAAAGTATAAGAGGATAAGAAGAATAATAGAAGTCCTCCGGTGTCATATTATTGCTGATTTCAATTCATCGCCCATTGACCGAGTAAAGGTCGTAGCTGACTTATACGACACCGCTCCCATCCAACCAAAGTATGAGAATTCAAATATAAACTTAAAACCGTGCTCTGTAGGTGCACTTTACAGTAACAACAAAAATTAGCAGCCCGCGCGCGGGAAGCAAGCTAACCGCAACCTTGCCACTCAATAGTTGTACCTACAGAGCACGATTTTAAATTTATATTTGAATTCTCATACTTTGGTTGGGTGGGAGCGGTGTCGTATAAGTCAGCTACGACCTTTAGTCGTTTCCCGATACATTAAAACAACCGTATCCTTATATACCTAAAGGATGTACAACCAAAACCCAAAACAAAGTGAAATATTTCAAAAATCTAATTAATCAAAAGCAGAATCAAAACATCCCAATAAATATGTCATACCAACACCATAACAACTCAAAGTGTCTCTGTCAATCACAATACAGAAGTCCAGTAACACTGTGACAACTAAAATTAATCTCGTTTTGTTCTATACTACGAGTACAATGTGACGCCCGTTGACGTTATAAGGGGTAGGTATTTAAAATTTTAGACGGGAGAAACTTTTCAAGATTCATTTAAGAGGACGCAATTATCGCGATCTGTTTAATCATTTTAAAAGGTTTGTAAACCATTTTAACTGCTGGTAGTTAGTGTATACCTAATTATCATGGCACAAATGGGCCAATATTATAATAATGTCTTATATTATCTTTGTTAGTTTGAATATACTGTACAAACGATTAAATCTGTAGAATAATATGATGAACCATTATCGAACGACCAACAAAAACTTAAAAAAAGCATTTTCATTTTCATCAAAACTTATCCGTGCTCGATCATAAATCACGTCTTCAATAATATTTCAGCTCGCAGCACATAAAACGAAACGTAACGACGTTTTATACAAACATTTCGATTCCGATTCGAATAAAATGCTCCGAGGACTGAAACTTTATTGCTCACTCTCTCGATAAGGCTAACGACGCTACAGCGGCAATTATCCTCGTTGATTTAGATAGTTGTCCACTGATGCGCAAAATAGACCGAGCTTAAAATCGGACTCGGATCCCAAGGCGACTACAAAGCGACATGCGGCCGATTACGGTCAAATTATTGCTATCATTATAGTCCGGGACTTCGGTCACTTCGCTGCTACTGGAATCATGCTTGCTCGTTGTCGCATTGCAATCCTGGAAGTTAGACCGACCAGAAAGTGTCCCGAAGCGCCCCACATTTCAATGTTCGATGAGTTCTTAAGATTTTCACTGCAGTTGTCATGCTAAATGCTCACAATCTAAATCGTACTATAATCTTGCAGGAAATATGTAAATTAGTAGATAACAATGTAGTCACAAAAAAGAAACGACTCCAAATATTTATTTGAGTTAACTTTAATTCAAAATCATGAAATAACGAATTAGGAACCTACGGTCGGTGCTTGTACTTTTATGACAATTGTTTTGGTCTAGGGTCTAGACTCTACAGTTTGGAGCCTTTCCATCGTAAGGCTATTATTATTTTAATATGGTCACAGAGGTAAGTTTTACATTCAAACGGGGAAGTAATGTAGTATCCACGCGAATATCTAAACAAGAGCATCCATTCTCAACCAGACTCCATTAAACTGACAATAGCCCGTTCCCGGAACTTTCGGATATTCTATCAAACAATAAGCTCAGTCCGTCCATAGAGAATTAGATTGTGAGACCCTGTCTCATCAACACATCATAGTTTCTAAAGGTTTGTCTATATTACGTTTAAATTATAGTAGCTAAACTCGGTCACGCATAAAATATTACATACTAGCCTCTTCACAAAATTCCACTCTAACTTTAATCCTTTTCCGCGGAAAAAGATCAATTTTCAACCGACTTCAAAAAAAGGAGGAAGTTCTCAATTCGACTGTACTTTTTTTTAAGTTTGTTACCTCAGAACTTTGGACTGGGTGAACCGATTTGGATGATTCTTTTTTTAATCGAAAGCTGGTGCTTGTTGTGTAGTCCCACATAAATTTGAGCGAGATCTGACAATGGCATCCATGTCAAAAGCATATAAGTCTTAAATTTGCATTAAGTATGTGCGTGATAAATGGACGAATAACTCAATATCGCGCCAACCGATTTCGATGATTCTTTTTTTATTGGATGTACTTCATTTGAAGTCGGTTATTTTTTTGTTAAAATGTTAGATTATCAGAAATCAAATCAAATTACTGAATGAATGTTGGTTTATAAACAAGCTGAGTATGATTTTACAAAACTAAACAATATTAAACTACGAGATTGTACGAATATTGAGTGTAATTACTATTGACACGCGTGTTATTGAGTCTAATAACTATTGGCGCTGAGGAGTTCCCTCATTTGGAGCCCACCCTGAACAGAATCCCGTTCTAACATTTTTTCCAGTGCGCATAGAAAGGCATAGGTTTTACGAAGGAAATTGGGGACAAGTATCTTATAATCTATACTATAATAAAACTCAACTGTCTGTTTGTCTGTCCGGGCATCACATGAAAACCCTTGAACGGATTTCGATGAAAATTGGTGAAGTTGTTACTAATACCCCGGGTCATATTTTAGGAAACTTTTAATCCCAGAAAATTAAAAGGCTGGGAAATGGGATGAAAATTTGTATGGAATATTTTTAAAACATCAACCGATTTGCTTCTGCAACTAAGGTAAAACATAATTTCCGCATGCGAAGCTGCGGGCAACAGCTAGTATTATAATATTTTTGCTTTCAGCACATAATGCGTGACGTAAAACTTACTAAATGCAAACCAGTATTTGCATTGAAAACACTTAATGAAATTAAAATCGAACTAGACACTAGGAAAATACGGACAAAGGACGGTCACAAAGTAGGTAAATTGAAAGCACTCAACCAAATAAAACGAAGCGACCGTGGAGTTGCTAATCAATATGAAGACAGTAACAAAGGATGGCTTTGAAATCACGTTCGGTCAGCAAAAGAAAATTACTGGTCGTTTGGGTAACGAGGTACCTTCCTCGGTGATTGACGCCCTCCACCCGTCTTGATTAAACTGATCAGTTTTTGCCTCTTATGAAAAGAACTCGATCAACGGAACTAGGTGCCGAAAATGATTGAGCTGCCCCAGTAGGGATGTTAATGCGATCGATGGACGATTACTATTAACGTCCGCTTCGGAGCGATGTTCGTCGGTTATTTTAAGTTTCGGCTGGTACTTGATAGTTAGAAGTACTGTACGAAAAACTAACTAAGTAGCTAGTAACTTTCTCACGTAAAAGATTAACGTTTCTACTCTGCAAAAAGTTTGCAGAAGCGAAAAACATTTTGGAATGCAGACATAAAGTTTGGTTGTATATTCGACATTATCGGATTATTGTCGTCGCATAAGTCCGTACCTTTAGTGTAGTTTTTTTTTCATACATTCATACATTTCATGGCAATTTGCACTTTGGCATGAAACCTGCAATTTTGGAGCTTGCTATAATACAGATTGTATTTTTAATGCCTTTTGTCAAAGATAAAAGTATCAAGATCTATTAAACCAACCCATGTCATGAATTCTTTAATAGATAATATCAATATTGGAATCAACGACAAAGTGGTTAGTCTAAATTCAGTAGGTTTAAACGTAAATTTTGTATTACATAAAAGGATTTCATTGGGATTATTAAAATTCTACAAAAACTACCTACCTAACTATCTGCCTACGTATTTGATTGAGTTTTGAATGGGGTTATAAAAAAAATTACGAAAATAGACACTATTTAAAGGGTGTTAAAACTCTATATGGATTGCAATGATATTATAGACCAAGCGGCCTTGTTTTAGCTCGTTAGTGCTTTACTGAAGGGCACGGATATTTCCACCAAATTGATGAGATCTACAGCTTACCCCACCAGGCTGTTCCAGTGTAGATTGTTATTTTTGCTAGAATTATTAATGATGAAGAACTCGAAATACGACCTATACCATACCATTATTGATTGGTCATTATTGACCAATCAGAAATTATTTTAATGTAGAACTTCTAACATGGTTATTGAGTAACTACGACTCACAATTAGCACTTACAGTCAATTGACTACAAAAGCTGCTTAATTAAATTTATGAATAAGAGGGCATATTCAGTACTCAGATTACGTATTTTTTGTTGTTCTTTTTTTTATAGCCTGAAGGGCAGACGAAAAAGTATACGGGCCACCTGATGGTAAGTAGTTACCGTCGCCTATGGACATGAGCAATACTAGAGGAATCGCCAATGCAACGGCGGCCCTGAAGGAACTCTTTTCACACCTTTTTTGAAGAACCCCATGTCATAGCGCTCCGGGAATACCTCGGAAGGAAGCCCACTCCACAGTTTGCACGTGCGTAGCAGTGATGGAAGAGATGACCGACAGAAGTTGCCTTCGGCAGCTTTAGCTAGCGACCAGAATTCGCGACTACCGGAGGGGTAACCGACCAGCCGCTCGCCAATCCTGCCGATGAACTTTGCCTTCGCCTTGGCCATTTGCTTCTTTGCTGACCGGGAGGCAGCGTTGAGCTTTGTCTTAAGCTCTGGGGTGGATGGATCCTTACGCGTGTACGCTGATACCCAGGCCTGGTAAGCGGCATGCTTTCGCTTAGATGCCGAAATACAGGGACCGCTATACACCAGGGCTGTTTTTTACCACCATTCTGGTATTAATACCTTTAAAAAAAAGCAACCGCGCTCGAGTAAGTCAAGACATCGTTTTTTTGGCAATTTTGTTACCCTCCCACTCCCTTAGGTTACGCTCAAATCATCAGATTAGCAAAATTGACACTTTTTAGCCAGTAATTAACCCCACTTATCTTCATCTGACGCGCTTGAGTATTTCAGACAATTGATTCTTTTACTAACTGACGGGTTCCCCTGAGCGTACCCCCCCCCCCCCCCATATTAAGGGCTCATACTGGCTGGAGGTACTTATCAATATGTAAGGTATCCTCCCTTATATTAATCTGCCGCGCTTTTGTAAATCCAAAAATCCCCTCTTGGGCTCCCCTACCATGCATATCCATTTGCATAAAACAAAAATTAACATTTAAATTCGCTGTTACTTTGTAAAATAGACTACGCAATAAATCCTAACATAGTCAATGAGTAGCGAGGTCATTAAAACGATTAATGCATCATTCACCTCCATTTCAATTAAAGCACGGGATGAAAGAAACAAAAATACAGAGAGGATGAAACAAAATATGAGTTTAATGGAATAGCTCGAAGTCCTTTAATGTAATTGGATCTGTCAGTAGCAAACTGGCAAACAGGTAATTACGAACAGCTAGAACAAATAATAGACAGCCAAGAAATCCGATGCCCCGCGAACAATCTGTCTTCTCTTTAATAATGCTTCGACACCTTATTTGCGAACGACAAAATTGAAGATCACAATGATATAATCACTCAAGATTTACGTTGATAAGTATTTTTGCACATTTGTTTTAAATAATATGCTACAATATAATTTAAATTCCCTTGTAAAATCGATTTCCGTATGCTTTTATACTCAATTGAAGGATATAAACGGCTCAATTTCAATCTATCGTAACGATGTAAAAAAATACAAGCTTCGAGGTATAAAAACCTTCATATGGATAAAGGTTTTAAAACCTTCATCCATACTAGAGTCACCCTCCCAGCCAACTACACTATTCTGTCAGAAGAGGCAATGCCTATTCTGTGAAAGCACGCTGTTCAACCTACTACAAACACAAGATTTTAAATTTGAAATATTGTTAATGTCTTTCGGTTCCATTGTCGGAAAGCCAATTAAAAACAGGTTCTCCGCTCCCCCGTCAGCCAGCACTTGGTATACAAAATCAAAAGCGCACAAAAAGTGTACATTTCTCCGCAACGATATCCGAGAACTTTTTCTGAGCAAATCCCTTCCCTCTAAATCTAGTCACGTGCCTGCTTCTCACTTGACTTCATGCCCGAATAACCTGCTGAGTTGGAGATAAATGAAAACGTGTACACATTGTGTAACATTTAAACGCTTTACCTTATCGCCATGCCGTTTATTTTACTAATTCATAATGTATTATGAATGTAAAAGAGATTTTTCTGTGAACATTTTTATGTGATATACAAGTAAAATATAATAATTTTGAACTTGTACCTATTTTTCTGAACTTCTAACTTAATGCTGAAATTTTAATTAATCATAAAAAACCGTACTTTTAATGTTTTTCCAGGATTTTGTTTTATTGAAAAAGAAGTTAACCTTGCATTTTTAAGATATTAGGCATCTAACACGAACTCGGTTTTAATTTAATGAAATCCAATATTACAGTGTTCCGCAAATTGTATGCCGCAGCATACTGGTGTATCGTGGTCATTTATTTTTGTGCCGCGGAAAAATTTAATATTTCTTAAAAATTTGTAACGCGGAATGAAAAGGTACTCTTTGCGAACTTCTCACTTCCAAAACTTATCGTAACGCTCATGTTTCTCATTAAATACCTTTTGTACTTTAAAATTAAATGTGAGTTTAAGAATAAACAACAATTATATTATTTTAATTTGAATTTTTATTCAAGGTGTACCTCTGAAATTTCTCGATTTTGTAGGTGTACCTTGAACATAAAAAGTTTGCAGAACACTGCAATATTTTTATATAATAATTTATTATTTTTATATAGTAACTAATATCAGTTCTTAGTAATATCAGTTCTAATATCAATTATATTATTTAAAAAATCACACGTAATACGGTTTCTATGAGAGCTTTTAAATCTCCAATTATGTTTGTTTTGCAATTTGTTTCATCATTATATATTAAGGTGTTATAGTCCTGTACTAATTAAGTAATTGTCATATTAATTTAAAAACACTTCTATGTATGCTTTCCGAATAAAATTAAATTAAATTAATTAAAATTATAACAAATTTCTAATATAAAACATCATTAATAAATAAAAACATCTTGAAGCAAACTGTAATATAACGTTTATTTTAAGCCAGTGTTCAGAAGGTCAAACGAAAGGTCTATGCAAATATTCAGCTTATTGTTTCTTGTTCTGAGATTGTATAGCGGGTGTTTTTATCCCTAGACAATGTTATGAAAAAAATTTAATTTGTTCTCATTATTTCGTTCTCAAAAATTTCGAACATATATTTTAAGTTTTCAAATAGATTAAAACTGGAGGTGACATACCCTTAATTACTTACTCTAGTATCAAATGATACCAGATATAGGTTTTACGAGCAGCGTGGTGGAGTATGCTCTAGGCCTCCTCAAGAGGAGAGACCCGTGCCCAGTAGTGGGCCATTAATGGGTTGAAGTCACTTAATTATGCTAATATAGCCGTGATAGTTTTCCTTGTAAATTCACCGTATAACCATAATGTTTTTGGAAGACCTTTTTAACGATACCCCACACTATAGAGTACGCGACGAATAAAAAATTCATCTTCGCGATACTTGTAACGTAGGTACCCTGAAAAAAAAATATATTTTATTCTAAGATTGTATAGTTTTAGTAAATATGTATAACCATGCTAAATTACAGATTTCTAGCACTAAGGGTCTCAGCGCTTTGCTTCGGTCAAACGGACGGACGGAGAGACATGATGAAACTATATGGACCATTTTTAGGGTTTCGAAGTAACCAATTTTACTTCGAAACCCTAAAAATGGTCTTTCGATTACAATGTTTAAGATGACGTACTTTGTTTTACTAAATTCCTTGAGGACCATGGGCAATGGAGATCATTTATCATCACGTGGCTCGTATGCGCTTTTGGCGACAAAAAGGTCAATTATTTCTTAATTTTATGGTTTTACATAATTTTTCAATTATGTTCATAATACTCGGTAAGATATAAATTATATTTTTATTCATAACAGAGTAAAATCATCAAAAATACTCACAAAGTAAATTTCTAAATACTTTGAATGTACACAAATAAAGACTGATGTTTTGTCAAAATTACATTGAGTCATTCACCGCAGTCCTCCGTACTTAACTACTTAGAAACAAAGGTTTTATGCGATGTGAACCGTGAACAAGTGCTAAGAGAGATTTCCACAGTTCGTAGATAGTTATACATAGGTAACGTGATGCAATGGTTCCGGAACACGTGTTTCTGTGTGCAGCTATTGTCTGAACAGCACTGCTAATACACGCTCCAACTGAAGTTAGAGCTAGAATTTCCACACATGTATTTTAACCTTAGTCCTCAGTCAACCTCATGCGACATTGTACCCGACTATTCCTGCTGTCGTGGAAAACGCTGTGACTTTCACGAATACGCGTACTGAAATATACTATCGTCTGTCATCGCTAATACTACCAGAAGTAATACATGCATGCATTTGATTAATTTTACTACTGTAGAAGTAAATTGTTAGAAAGGTAATTTGCGCAATATACGCACAATAATTGTAACTATACCTTTTGTATATATCTATCGACTTAAAATACTATAGCAAGTATTAGCTAGTGATACCCTAGCTCAGTCGTTATGGTCTTTGCCAACTGCGCACCTAGATCTTTAATCTAGTTTCAATTCCAATTTTGGATATGTGGACATTGGACATCCCTTATATGGCATCTATCATCTATACCCACTAAAACTCCCCAGGCCATATTATGGACAACTGTGGATCTCATGTAAATGCTCCAGTGCCTCTCCCTGGAAAGCCTCCGGGGGGATTCTAGAAGTATCCACAACTTGCCTTCTTGCAAGGAAACTTGTGATAAAGGAATTTTGCTAAACTAAGCTTAAGTCTAACGCATTACTATTACTATCACTCCTATAATTTTGTAGCTAGCGCAATTTTTTATAAACGATTTTTCATTATATCTCGAAATAAAACTAAATGCAAAAATATCTCTATTCTCTATAGCTCTCACATTTGGTGAAAGAATAGAATCACATATTCAAAGGGGCGTAAGTAGTATGTATTGTTTAGGTTAATTAACAAAACATGAAGTCAAATGTTTTAGCATTCTGAAAATAACAAAGTAGGCTTGGTTTGCCTACTTTATTCGCTGTATGTTATCAAGCTAATTAAATCTCTTAGTTTCAGCTTTATGCTTGAATTTATAGCGTAACAACATTTTTAAGTTACCTCCTACTGCGTCTCTTCTCTACATAACCTTATTTTATTGACCTATTTTCTGCTTTACCTTAAGTCATACATTATACTCAAGTTACGCGCGGTGGTGGATAAAATTTAAATACCTTTATAAGTAGTGTATTGTTTTGATTCATTTTACTGTAAAGAGAATTTACGAAATAAAATTATGATTTGTACAATGTAACAGGTGAGTTATGAATGGTTCAAATTACGTAATATATTTTAGTTTATTATATAGAACGTTGTTTTCTATATTCTGTCAGCAATTTCAGCGGATAGCATCTCGTTAACCCTGTTTAGCTCAGTTTATACTTATTAGCTAAACGAATGGTCCTAGATTCGATATTAGGGCGGGCATTTTTTGATTATTTTATACCTGTCTTTCTACATATGTATCTCTCATCTAATTTATTGTCTTAATATCTTAAATATTTCAGTTGTTTTTATGGAAATTATTGATGTAATGTTTTAACTTTGGAATTTTTTTCTCAAACAAAGTAAAAGAACATTGGCTGCAGAAACAGATGGTATAACGACTTTTATTATTCAGATGAGCCAATTTTGACGGCATCCTAGATCAACCCACGACCATCACGGTACATAAATCACGTAACAAACACAAAGAGTCAAGTGTTTACCATAAAATCGTATACGCGCCCCTAAATCATAACACAATAAAATTTATAGCGAGCGGAAGGTCCGGCCTCAAGTGCTGATAAATCAAACACATTTTCTTCGTGCGACTGAAAATCTTTCCGGCAAATACAGCGATGACAATGCCTGCTGTTTATCTTCCTTATATCTAGATGAATATATTTTCGTAACGTTCCGCCGTATTTTTCCGTGGGAAAAGTAAAAATACCGGGTAAGAATGGGTAGAACTTAAGCTCAGAAGGTTCTGTAGTACTATTTGAGCGGGTGCATAAACCAGTGCCAATATAATGCTGGCCATACACGATCAAATTTACTTGTCAAGTCTGCAGCGGACTTGACGCGACCTCTCCGCCATAACGCCTTTTAAGATAAATTTAGCACTAACAAGACCAGGTCCTTTTAGAGGTGACTTAATTTTTTATAGAGTATGCTACAGCATATTCATATCTACAGAACTATGTTCTATTGATTTTGATATTGCCCTACGCATCGAGCGAATGCTCCTGGATTATGTGCCCAGCAATTTGTGTTTGGATCTAGTTGTTATTGTTAATGTCCAAGTCCATGTTTTCGTATAACACGGAATTCTATTGACGATCCTATGTAGGATGTATAAATTGTTGAGTTCATTTTGAAACTTGGCGTCAAAAATAGCCAAATTAAGAATAATTAGACTCGGTGTGTGACAAGCATTCTTTCTGTTTCCTACCATGTACTCGTATATTAAATTCTTGCATATATTCTCAGAGTCTCGGAAACGGCTCCAACGATTTTCGTGAAATTTAGTATGCAGAGGGTTTCGGGGGCGATAAATCGATCTAGCTAGCATTCATTTTTGAAAATGTCATTTTATCCGTGTTTTCAGGCAATGAAAAACTGCTACAATAGACTCTACCTGACATCTATTGGCGAGTAGCAACACTAAAGCTACTTCAGTAGATGGCATTGTCAAGCAACACTAAACCAAGCAAAGCGCGGTCATCCGGGTACTTCTAATTAATTTCCAACATAAAGGCAATATCATGTATGTACCATGTTCCCTAAGTGAACGCAAATGGATACAGTTTCTCATGACTTATGTATTTGATTAATGTATAGTGGTCAGAATTACGTCCACGTCTCGTAGAACATGCATCATGTTCACAAGTAATTATGTTCCATTATGTTTAACTATTGGCCAGTTTCAATTCACTTTGTGTAACTCATGTAAGATCGATTTTATCAAAGGCCTTACCAGACAGCTTTGTGAACTCGTCTCATACAAAAGGAAATTTAAACGGTTAAATCAAGTTCATAAATGAATTTTCAAACATACTAGATTAAAAATTTTTGAGAAACTACATAATGGCAGGGATAATCCTAAAATCTGTGAATTAATTAATTTTAAACCAAGGATGAAAAATTATTTAAACGGAAACACTTAAAAGCTACAAAATAAATCTTTAAGAGCTACTACAATGTTTTATATTAATTTTCAGAATTTTTGGCCACGTAACTTGATGGTATAACTATAGCATTACTAATGGAATAATCCAGTTTTTAATTTATTTAATAACTCACATAGCTTAAATCGTAAGCGATCGACAAATACTTCGGGCGGTAGTAAATTAGACGACCGAAAGTGTTTTGCCACAATAATAATAATTTTACAATATTAATAATAATGTGCTTTAAATTACACTACACGTCAGAAAAATGGATTGTTTCAAAGTCAAAGTCAAAATATTTTATTCATGTAGGTATCACTGTTACACTTATGCACGTCATTTTTTTGGCTTTTCGGAAAGGTGCTTATCATGGAGGAGAAGAAAAGCCTAAAGAAACTCCTCAGCACATCTTTAAAAAAAAGATATCACAAAAAAGATAATAATACAATAGTATTTACTATTCTGAGCGGAACTGGTTGCAGAGCTGGTCATTTCCATGCGTCTTTTTTAAACGCTTTTATTTAGCTTCACTTCGGAGCATCAAAGCATCAAATCGATCAAAATGCTACTCTATTTACACGGCAATAAGGTTTATATTTAGCTTCACTTCGGAGGATCAAATCTTGTAACGTTAATTTGAATGACTTCCCTTTAATGAAAATTGATGAAATTTGGCAGACATGTGTATTTCCGATGACAATACACGAAAATCAAAAAAAAAATTGAAATAAAAGCGTTTAAAAAAAAAATTTTTTTTGGATTCAACTTATTCATTTAAATACTCGTTTAAACTTTAATATCCCTTGAGTCGCATTTGTGTTTTTACACGTTTTTTGAAAGATTCTATTGGCTTCCTAATGGTTTCCTAAGAAGTTTTGTAACGTTATCTTTGTATACAATAAGCCTTGCTATAAGTTCGGGTGGAAAAAACTTCTATCACTGGCTTGTAGGGGTCAAGACCATTCAAGTAGCCCTCGTGTAAGTGCAGGTGTAGTAAGCTTTAAGCTTCCATAATCATGATTGACTCGTACCCTTAATAAGCCTTAATAATAACTGAGCCTAAATAATAACTAAGTCTAACTAAAACTAAAATACAGGCAAAGGTAACCGAAATTACAGGCATTAATAGAGACGATATATCTAACATGTCTCCTGATATTTTTGCTAGTATTTCTAACCATTACTAACGGTTACTTAACCGTATATTTACTACACGCTCTATCTTTTACTACTTAATTAGTAAACGTTAGCCGCGTGGAAACTGTGCCAAATTCTTAGCAGCAAAACGGTACTAAATTTACTCCTTATCGTGTAATTAAATAAAATAATGTTGAAGAAACCGCAAAGAAACTTGTTAGATTAATCTTTGTTAAATGTGTAGTTCTGCCTAGTAGCTGTTCCGTCTTGGTATGACTGACCTGAAAGTCCCGACTCAAGGGACCGCCTCAATTGAAATCTTCGGCATGTGGAGTCAGTATAATTGTAGTACTTTCATAATATTTTAATTATATTATTATTTACGTTTTAAACACGTAGCGACTCACTACAGAGAACACAATCTGATAGTAATTAAGGAGGCTTAAAACGTACTCTGCCATATTGTAGGTAGTTGTGAGCAACCGGAATTAAATCTTGGATACTTTTATGCAGACCGAAGGCTTTAAATATGGCCTACCAATGATTTTTAAATGTAATTATTCACACACAAATTACAATTTCCTCTTGTGTGTATAACATGGACAATCACATGTCGTATGCGACATCACAAACACCCACGAATCTAAAACAATCATTTAATTGTCTCATAAATGTGTGCCATGGAAATCGAACTCAGGACCCCCTGCCTGGCTTTGTTAACAAGGTCACTACTAAAGGGGAAATGGGGTCGTCGACCTAACGACAAAACCTGAGACCGATATATCAACATACCTTCCGGACCACGCAATTAAATATAAGAAATATACGATATAAAAACATATTTACTTTTAAGCACAACCATTGTTACGATTATCACGGCATATGTAGGTATATCTATGATCCCAAAGTATATGACATTGATAGATAATTATGTTAAAGAAAACCTTTTAAACATTTTATTCGAGTACGCTACACTAGGTTCCCAGAAACAAAACGAGGACGGATACTAATTAATGAAATTTCTGAAAACAACAGTGTTCGACGGAGAGTCATCGATGTAAAATTTAGTATGGGGAAATTAATTTTGCATTTATTATTTTGAATTGAATTCTCTACATATTTACTTACAAGAGCTTGATACTGACACAATATTTTTGCTAAACTACCCTGGAGGTTCCATCGAGTATAAGCCAACATCTTGTGGTGTACTCTGCTGAGCAACAGACGAGGCTATAGCCCCGATGCTATAGGCTAGAGGCTATAGGCTAGAGACTATAGACTAGGCGCTATAGCGCCTAGTACCTCCTTTTCGAGGTCACCGATAACCACTCAGTTTAAACCCAAGGGTACTGTTGCATAGTATTAAGAAAGTGCTGTGGTATACCAAGAACTGAAATAATTTATATAAATATACAGTTCAATAAAGTTTTGTTAAACCAACTGGTAATCACATAAATTGTATTTAAAAATAATAAAAATAATTGACAAAATGAGCATAGCAGTGCCGCTACGAAGTTGGGATCGGGCGAAATAAATAATTTATTAAGGACAAGTTAACAACGGTCTCATAAAGAAGGCAAAAGGTCGGCTATTTGTTTTCAGCGAGGATGGTTCACCCCACTTTGTTATTTAGAGTTTGTGAGCATTGCAGAGGCCCGCGCCGCTAAACTCAGTTCCTCGAAAAACTCATTCTTGGTCACTTGGTTCATTGTAATAAAAAAAATGCAAACAACGATTATTTTAACTTTAAAATCTACGTTTGTACAGCACAAATAAAATATTTTGTAAGCGAAGGTTCTTTTCGACTTTCGTTTTGAAACTCGTTGTGTTACTCATAGTAGATATATTATGTAAATTAATACGTTCACCCTTTCATTTTAAACGCAATCATTTTAAACTTCAAAATGAGATACGGTAATGTCGTAATAAAAGTTTTACAGCCCTGTTTTTACGGTAATTTTTCTGAATTTCGACATATAAATAAAAATAACGGCGTTTATACAATACACATTCATGCGCGGTTTTGGACACCACAAAGGTTGAAATATTGCATTGCAATCGGTTCTGTTGACGCCCCAAATACGTTTTACTTTCATAGGAGAAATTTAATATGTTTATTTGAAAAGAACAAGGGTTCTCGAAACGTCTCCAGTTGCGATGAGTACCAATATATTGGAGATGTTCAGTGATCGGGAAAGCTTGTCATTTGATAAGAGATTATCCTCTATTACAAAGATGTGGGGATGTTGTATTATTGAAAGACTGTACCCGATCAATTATCATTTATTACTGCCATCATGAATACAATTAGAAGAGATTATATAGGTCTTACACATACTTACTACACCTCACCTCGGGGGTGATAAGAAAAAAAAAATGTTGAAACAATTTTTTTTTATCATAAAATATAAAGTTAATGAATACATATTTTAATATAAAGTATAGCGTATATGCTATAAAAAATTATATAATACTTAATCTATAAATGGTTTAGTTCTATTTTTATGGATTTCATAAGGTTTATTACCCTTTAAAATTTTTACATTAGTACATAAATCCTCTAAAACAACAAATGGTCCATCCCATTGTGGATCTAATTTATTAGCTGTCTCATTTTTTACTAGTATAAGCTGTCCATTAGTATATTTGACATTATTCATATGTTTATCATAAGTATATTTACGATTTTGCTTACTTAGAAGTAAATTATTACGAGCATCTTGATGTGCCACTTGTAACCTATACTTAAGATCTAACGGATAACTTTCTGGATTATATAAAGGTTCTATGTACTGACTTACTCTACATGGTATTACACTAGGTCTACCGAATACTAGTTCGAACGGTGTGTATTTGGTTTCTGTATGAACAGTATTATTGAAACTGTAACACCAAAACGGAAGCCAATGACTCCATGTATCCTTTTGACCATCACAATGTATTCTTAAGAAATCACCTAAATTTTTATGGGAATTTTCAAGCGCACCGATGGATTGGTGGTGATAGGCTGTAGATGTTAATTTAGTTATTCCTAAGATTTTACATACCTGTTCCATTATCGAAGAAACGAATTCTGTTCCACGATCCGTCGCGACAGTATTTGGTATTCCAAACCTTAATATAAAATTCTTAACTAATGCATCCGCTACACTTACTGTTTCCTTGTTTTTCAAAGGATATGCCTCGACGAACTTAGTAAGTTCGCACTGCAGGGTTAAAATGTAACAATTACCTTCATAGTCTTTTTGTAAAGGACCTACAATGTCGAGATAAATCTTCTCAAAAGCATATGAAGCAGTTGTAGTTATCTCCATGGGCGCCTTGATATATCTACAATGCTTCATTTTCTGACATTTACTGCATTTCCTCACAAAATTAATGACGTCTTTATCTAAGCCTGGCCAGTAAAATTTTCTCTTAATGTTATTAGTCATCCTACGTACACCTGCATGACCTGCGGTGGGTAATAGATGAAAGTCTTGTAAAATAAAATTTCTTTCATCCTCATTATCTATTCTTCTAACTCCTCGTAATATATAAATCCGTGGACCGGTCCGATCCTTATTCTTTTTAATTTCCTTTAATAAATCTTTAATAAAACTTGTATTTTCTTGATTTTTTACTATGCATAGCTCATTTAAATTCATATTTTTACAAAATTTCTCTAACTTAGTCACAAATTCGTCTCGCGTAAATTGTGCCCTAAAGTTGAGATTAATAAAAATAATTTGTCTACGCTGACAATAAACAAAACACTCACTTTCTACTAAATTACCTTGTCTTTTTAATTTATTTAACTCGTCTTGTCCTATAAAAGTCATTTCTACGCAATTATTTGGTTTTTTAAGCACCTCAACTATTTGTGGTTGATCAGGCCACTCCTTGTCGGGGTTACTAATAGTAGATGTTTTTAACTGCTTGTCCAACTCTAAACGCCTTTTCTGGTTTCGAGTTAGAACTAGCATAATTTCGTCATTCATTTGTTTTAAAGTATCTGATGTTATAGTTATTCTTGATAACGCGTCTGCAATGCTGTTGTCTTTTCCCTTAACATATACAATTTTAAAATTATATTCTTCTAGTGCTAATCTAAATTTAAGAAGCCTGCTAGATGGATCTTTCATTGAAAACAAATATATTAATGGCCTATGATCTGTCATAATTGTAAATGATTTACCGTACACGTATGGTCTAAAATATTTCACAGCCCAAACTATTGCAACCAATTCTTTTTGAATAGTGGGATAGTTAATTTCTGCTTTATTAAGTGGCCTACTAGCATACGCTACTGGCTTCAAGTTTTTATTACACAAAACCGCTCCGATAGCTTTACCTGATGCATCTGTTTGAATGACAAATTCATTATCTTCTGAAAAATCTGGAAATTCTAATATTGGTGGAGTTATTAAAGCATTTTTTAATGTTTCGAATGCTTTTTGACACTCTTCGTTCCAAACAAATGGTTCAAATTTCCTTGTTAATTTATTTAAAGGATACGTTATCTCTGCAAAATTATCAATGAATTTCCTGTAATAGTTACAAAAGGCTACAAATCTTTTCACTTCGTCTACGTTACTTGGAATTGGATATTTTTGTAGTATTTCAACTTTTGCTGGATCGGGTAAAACTCCGTTCTCTGATACCAAATGTCCTAAATAAAGAATTTCTTTCTGTAAAAAGTTACATTTTTCTGGATTCAATTTTAAATTATTTTTCCTAAGGCGTTCTAACACGTCAATTAAGTTCTTGTTATGCGATTCTAAATTTCTGCCAAATACAACCAAATCATCTAAATAAATAAAGCATTTATCGTACGTTAATCCTGACATAGCAACTGACATTACTCGACTAAATGCACTTGGACTTGTCTTGAGTCCCATTGGCAATCTTTTCATTTGATACTGTCCAGAATTTGTAGTAAACGCTGTATATTCTCTACTATTTTTATCTAAAGAAACTTGATAATATCCTTGGTTAAGATCTAAATGAGAGAAGTACACTGAACCAGAAAGTGAATCCAAAATTTCAGTGATATTTGGTAAAGGGAACTTATCATCAACTATACAGTCATTGAGTTTACGATAATCCACCACTAAACGCCATTTCTTTTCGTTTTCGCTCTTCTTTGGTACCAATAAGATAGGACTAGACCACTCACTCCTTGCTTCTTCTATGATGTCATTGTCAATCATTTTTTTTATTTGTTTAGTAACTTCATTTTTTAAAGAATGAGGCAATCGGTACTGCTTAACATAAACTGGGCTAGTATTTGGTTTTAACGTAATGGATTGTTCGTAAACATTTGTAGTTGTTAATTTATCTCCGGGTAGAAAAAATACATCTGAATATTTAGCGCAAAGTTCTTCAATAGATTTTCGCTCCTCCGAATTTAAATTATTTAATTTTAAAATATTTAATAAAGTTTTTGCTCGTTCTAAATTATTACAGTTAGGTTTAAATTCACACAAATTATAATCCTGTACTGAATATATATCAGGCTGAAACATTGGTAAAGTAATATCATGTTCATTTACGTTTAAAATTTTTACAAGTAGTCTATTATTTTTAACTTTTCCAATACATCCCGCGAGAAAAACATTTTCTGCCAATTGTTTACTATGTATAACGCAATCATCCATATCGTTAACATTTACAAATAAATAATGAATCGATTCACATCGCGCTGGTATGTACAAAGTTTCATTAGAATAGTCTATGATGTCACGAAGTTCTAAAGAATATTTCATTCCATATTTAGATAACGTTATGATATTAGTCTCCAAGTTGATATTCGATGCATAATAACACAGAAAGTCTAAACCTAAAATTCCATCAGCCTTTAATGGTATGTTATCGAAAACATGAAGCTTGATATTAAAGTCAACATAATGATGTTCATCACGATGAGTCAAGCATAAGTCAACAAGTCCAGTTGATCGAATCTGACCCCCAATACCATTTATGGTTGTCTCATTCCTAATTAGTGAACTGTTGCTAGGTAATGCATCGCGCTTGATTACGGACAAAGAGGCACCAGTATCTATTAACCAAAAGTATTTTCTATTTCCTAAATACAATACTAAAAATTTGGCTTTACCAGTTAATGTCAAAATATTATGTTTGAGATCGAAAAAACTGCATCTCATTCGGTTTTTGTACCACGGAATCATTCCTATCATTTTCGTTGTTATAAAACACTCGATGGTTATTACCATTACTATGATTTTCGTAACTCGAATGATTCTCACTCCAAACTCGTTGTCCTCGTCCTCTGTTAAAATTTTTATAGTGACCACTACCATTACCACGGGCATTGTTGAATAACCTTCCACGTGAGAAATTCACATTACCTCTACCTGAGTTAAATGAAGTATGATGATGTTGACCCCTTTTGACATTATTGCGAAAATTGTTTTGATTTTGATAATGTCCATTTCCTCGCTGTCCACGTGCTCGTTGATTATAAGAATTAGCATGCCACTTACCTCTACCATGACGTGAAAACTGCATGACATTGTCCACACCTGTCGAAGTCGATGCTGCCGTCAGCTCCTCGTCTTTTGCTGCCTGAATTGCGTCTGTTAAGCTGTTATAATTGCGAGCAGCAATAATCGTACTGAGCCTATTATCCCTCAATCCATCTGCAAACCGTTTAATTGCCATTTTTTCATTAAGGGGTTTTAATATGCTATAATTTTCGGTATTACCATCCGCCTGTGATATTGTCAAATTTGTAAATATTTTTTCTAATTCAGTGCCATACTGATCAATTGTACGCCATCCTTGTGTCGTATTTTGCAACCGCGATTGTAAAGCAGTAAACGATTTTTTAGGCAAAAGAATGTCACGTAAGTCTTTGACAAAATCACTGGTAGATACGTAATCATTGGACATACGTAGCTTAGCATTCTCTGATAATCTACTTTTCAGAACAAATTTTATGAGTAGTTTTTTCCCTGCGTCTGATAACATTTCAGCATACATTTCTACGGAGTCAATGATACTTTTGATGTTATTGTTATTCATCATAGGAATCAAACTACACGCCGTTTTTAGATCGAACTCCATGATTAATTCTGGATTTGAACTCGCTTCACAAAATTCACTATCACTGTCTTGCTTAGTTAAAGAACATAAATCAATAATATGCAAATAACAAGATTTTATTTCATCATTTAATAAACACAGTGATGTCAATGACTCTGACTTTGTGCTTTGTTTGGAAGTCAATAATTGAATTAATTCTTTACTTTTTCCATAAATTATTTCAACCTCAAGTAGTTTATTTTTTATGACATTTCCTTTAAACCGTGACTGACCTTTTTTAATTAAATATTTACGTATTAATTTAAGTTCTTCTAAGCATTTTAATAATTCATTTTCCATACCCTTTTACATGAAAATATATGAATAATACAATACATACCAATCTTGCAGCGAGATACCGTAGTAGGGGACACAGTGTGTAAGTTGATACATCAGAATGCGATCTTTCTATTATAATATTACAACGTTATAAATCTTACTCCTATTTTTACTGATTATAATCACTACAGTCTACTAATATTTTCCATTATTAACCTTTCCCGATTTACGCTACATATAGGAACCGTATATTATATTATATGTCGAACCGATAACTAATTAGTACGTAGGTATAGCACTTTATACGCGCACTTGTAACACTTCACAAATATCGCAGCAGAAGTAGGTATATCATATCACTCTCAGCATGCTATTTCATTGGAATTCGAACTTGGGCATCTTCTTCTCCACGAATACCTCTGATGCGGCTGAATGATCGTCGCAGGCTGTTCTGCAGAATCTGGTCATTTATCCAAGAGTGGTGACACTTCCGATATTGTTTCCATGCCAAATATAGAGCGCCAAGACCCAGCAGCAAACAAATCACCAGCAGAATGATACTCATCCCCGAAATATGATTTTTCAACTCTTCAACATGGGCATTATTCTCACCGGCCGAATTCTGGTTTAAGTAAACTGATTCCTTTTCCACGTTTGAGCGACACATTTTACGGGTTAGGTTTTTTACCAGAAAATTACTAGTAGTTCGATATATTGCACCAAACGGTAATACACGAATGAATATTTAATTATTGAGTTCATGATTCGATATAGTTCTATTGGAGCCGTAACACTACACCGAGATAGAAATCGCGTCACGCGCCCCAAATATGGCAAGGGTCGCCATGTGGGGATGTTGTATTATTGAAAGACTGTACCCGATCAATTATCATTTATTACTGCCATCATGAATACAATTAGAAGAGATTATATAGGTCTTACACATACTTACTACACCTCAAAGACGTCAATAAATATAATAGACAGGTATCATATTTTCTTCATATGAACAATATCACTCAATATGAAAGAAGCGACCAAGCCTGTATGTCACATTATCGAACATGTGAAATGACATGAAAAAAAAATCTATTCATTATTAAGCTTACCTTGTTTGTATGGGTCAAACTCATAGCTTAATTTGAAATATAACCTTCCTTATATCTTAAGGAGTTAAAAATATACATTGCTTTAATTGTGATCAAATGTATTTTAGCGATAAGCATGACCACACTCAGGTTTGGCTCCAAGCAAGGGAATTCCTTATATTTCCAATATTTTAATTGAATACATTGAGACTAAAATTCAAATATTAAAATATTTTCACACTATAATTTCCAGTGTGTTTATGTTATCTACCTATTGGCCTTGTAGGCCTCTTGTGCCACTATATATGAATTTCCCGCTTCTGTCCCATTTATCACTGTAACGCTGAGGCCTCGCTGAGGAACGCGCCTCTGATTTTACGGATATCCATAGGCAGAGGTGGAACTTGCCATCATTTTTCTCGCCTCTCAGGATATGAAAAGTAAATTATTCTTCCCGGAAGCAATAGTCCCTTGATAAAGAAAGCTAGAAGCCCATTGTCGTGTTGTTTTTTTTTTAATAATAATATATTCGAATAATACAGATCTATTTGGTCAGGACATGAATTACAAATGTTCTTACACACAATACATTAGGGAACTGGGGGAGGGGGTGGTGGTGTTACTCGTGTTACTGAGATACAATTACCAGTGAAACAATCGTAATAACAACAGTAGTAACAGTTAATATGATTGTTTCATCAATCTTGTAGGAATAGTGATAACGTTGGAAACGCTACGAAATAAATAATATGTGATTCCGAATGCATTATACATAACTCACACTGAATGATTGATACGTACCAGGAAATCGTATTATCGGATGTGTATTAATAGCATCCTATCCTCGTAAAGTTGTGAACGAAGTAGATTCACGTTCTGTTAATTAGGTCACACGTCAGACCGCTTCATTGATACAAATAACCGGAACTGGATAAGTTTCTCGTAAAGAGTGTGTTGAGCGAATCAAGTGAAATAACTAGTGGACGTAACAGTTTGGTAAATGAAACTCTTTTAACATGTTTGTATGTAAATATCATTTAGAATGAGTGTATTAATTTGGCTCTTCGAACCACTCATAGCCCAACGGCTTGTGTCAATTTTAGGTGATCGACAAAGTTAAGCAACAGCGGGCGCGGTCGGTAGTTGGATGGGTGACCGCTAGTGGCAAAAATTCTTTTTTTCTTCTTCGGGCACGTGAAGCCGTCGGTCCCGGTTGTTATCATAAGATATCAGTCGTTAAACCATGTTGGAGGCCCTCGAGCGGTTTGAAAACTTCCGACACTCGGGTTGGCCACTAATCCCTCCACCAATCCGCACTGGAGGAGCGTGGTGAAGTATGGTCTAGGCCTCCTCAAGAGGAGAGACCCATGCTCAGTAGTGGGCCATTAATGGGTTGAAGCTAATTTAGTCCTTCCTTTTGGAATTCTTACATGTTGGTATGCTGCATCCTGGCTATCACCTAAGTTACCACTTCTACACTCTGCTGGATGTTTTGGATGCAAGGAAATTTTGCCGTTAAGCCAGAAAATAAGTAAAGTCTTGCGGCCTTGGGCTCTCAGAATATTAGGTAATTGGTAAATCATACTTAACATTTACTTATTCTTAGTAAAAGTTATTTTTAATTATATTAATTTTATTGTTGTATATAATTTTTGATATATAATTATATTACCTGTGGGTGATCTGAATTCCTACAACAAATAGTCTGCATCTCGTTATGCCTCAAGTTCTCTTTTCTTAAAATCTGAGTCGTAATACTTGTAATACAAGACTACAATTAGGGTTAAAAGTGTTTTAAATTCTGATAGTGCTTCTATTTAAATACCAACACGTACTTCAGACTAGAAATGTCTTCAAACCGCGTTTTCATGTCTCGTAACAATACAAGACCTCCGAGAATCGTCAAGCTCTTTTTCGTAATACCGACAATTGTAGCATCACCTACGTAGCTAAAAGATATTATCACTCCATGACAGCCTTTTGTAGGTTTTTGTACTTTTTAACAAACATCGACACGGATAAATTTCAACGTTTTGGTAAGTGCTCGATTCCTTTTCAGTTTTGCAGTTGTTCTTAAAAAATAAACAATTTTTTTCTCAGAGACATTTATCCGGATTCGTAAAGAATAAATGCGATAAAATATTTTTTCTATACATTAAGTTTCTCAAGTTCATTGCATGAAATATCTACACCTGCTCAGTTGAAGAAAGCCCTGACTGTAAATTGAAGCCATGACACTGCTTAGTAGGAAGTAGCATGGTAATAGATGGTCCTGTTTGAAAATCTGAATCACGCTAACGACTACATCTACTTATAGTTTATATGATCCAAGATGGTTCATATGTGCAAATTGGCGAAAATTATGAATTTTGGAATTCACTACCTCATAATAATATTAATGTGAGTGCGAGAACGTAGATAAAAGTGATTTTGGCTTTTATTTACATAGAAATACGCATCAAGAGACACATTCAAGAATTTCGTGACTGTCAAATTCTTACAGTCTTACCACAGAAAAAATAATATTATAGTACATATATAATAGTATCTTACGACCTAACCATAATTTGCAATAACCATAAAAACAGAACTTTGTTCCAAAATATGGGAACCTAATTATGTTTTAATGCAAATATGAAGATTTAGAAGCTTTTATGAAACTTGCAATGTAAATAAATGTACGAGTATCTTGTATGTTCAGGTCAAATCTTGCAAGCTAAGCTAATATAGAACTTTCTTTCATCCTACTAAGTTGAAATTTTGCAAATGCCAATGCATTTTTACGTTTAGCTGATAATACTTTTAGGGTTGGCTATAAACGAGGGAACTGCTTTAAGGTTAACAAAACTACATAAAATTTTAGGTAGTATTAAATTATATCATAATCGTTCCAAAATCCATCATAAGCTGACTGCCACTCAGAGTTGTCTTCAGATAAAGGAACTCCTCATTAACGCTTGTTTTAACTTTTTTTAACTATTAATTTATTTCTTAATCCAACAAAAATCGCTTATACTGTAGAGTGCAATTTACCTATTCATGTGGGATTACACTATAAAACATCTTTGGGTATTAATTACCACACGAGTAGAAAGTTACCTATTCATAAGGTATACGCCCCACCATAAATGTTACCCTGACTCTGACAGTTCTCATTTTATTCCATTCCCTTTCATAGCAGCCAGCATTACTGGGTCAACCTCTTTACAATACTTGATCATTGAGAGTAGTCTCGCCTGTATTTAGGTATCTTTTCAAATTGACGCTACATTAAAAATAGACAAAAAGTAAATAGGTATATTCACTAAGTATGTAATCGTTATGCATAAAATAACTATGTGTATACACGATGTAATCTAATATAGCTTCAATTACCGAGATCTTATTAACGTATAATATTTATCAATATTAATAAATAGCTAACTATTTAGGTCATGCCCACTTCAATCCATTAAAATTATCCATCAATGGATCCTTTTCCACTTTTATGTTTACTTTAATCCATGATTTAATTAATGGATCCTTTTACATCCAGTGAGTGTCCAAAGATTTATTGTTATAAAAATATATTAATTACATTACTAGTATTATAATAATTTAAATCACATTCACATCACATCTATAGATAAATTTTATGTCTCGGGAATGTCTCGCAAAATGCACGCTAATTCATATTTTAGTATAAAACTCCCTACTGTTCCTACATACGCCTTCTCAGTTAAACTTTATCCCCCTTTTCTCTCCGATTGTTCTATTTTATATCTACATAACTGTTATGAAAATTCAGCGGATAGTTAAAAACATATTAGGTTAGGATTAGAATTTGTTTTAGAATGTCAGTGAATGTTTGTGCAAGGTAGTAAAATGCGGTGAAACCTTCATTTCATAGCATTATTCTCTTTGTCAAACCAATTCGGATGAGCTCTCTGACGTTTAAAATATTCTCGTTCCATCTTTTATATATGGGCGTTACGTTACGCTTATTATCTCTTGGTTGGTAGCGAATGGCGACCTTAGACTGTCGTTCTGCAGTGTTTGAAAATGAACATTATTAACTGATTTTTTGTGACTTGTTCAATTTAAAAAAGATTACTTTTAAATAACTAAGTAGGTCCGTCATTGATGCATAATATTTTGATTGTGAATACCAGAAAATCGATTTTATTTTCACCTTTTATTTCTTCCTGACATTTGAGGCGATTGATTGAATACGTAGCTCCATATACGTGTTTGAATTCGGTTATCATTATTCCGTATTAAATATTTTTGAAAAATTAAATAATCTCTTGTATATTTTTTCCCAATTTCCAGTTAATCGAGTATTTAAATATTTTACGTATTACTTCATCGTCATACATTATTGTTAAAAGCTTAAAGTAAATACTAATTCTAATGTATCGCTGTCAAGGACAGAGCATTTAGTGAAAGAGAATCCAACAGCAAACGAACCCCGGGGCTTCCCAACGTACTGGCGCGAGTCGGGTACTAATGATATATTTTATTTGGGTATTATTTGCATCTAATGAGGCTTTGCTTTTATGTTTACACTCCTCTTGTCTCTTCCGTGTTTACACCAAATAAGTAATCTACTTAAATATACTATTAGTATAAATACGCTAATGTTATTAAGTAACAGACAAACTTGCAGAACCAGTGGACATAGAGTTATGACTTAAGAAACTTTGTACCAACATGGTATTTGTACAACCCTGTAGCCTAGTAGCGACCCTGCTTCCATAGTGAAGGATCCTGGATTCAATTCCCTGCCGGGGCAGATATATCACAAAAACGATTTATTCTCGGGTCATGGGTATTATAGTGATGTCTTATTTGTGTTGTCCATCCCACCAGTGACTCAGGGAAACCCACTACGGGGTATGAGTGTGTAAGCTTTTATTTATTTATTCCTACTTCCTACTTTCTACCTGCATAGCGTGGAGAAACACTTTAGTTGTTTATATACTGGCACGGGAATGAAAACGGAGGGAAGCCGATATTTTTCGTATTAGTTGAAACTGCAAACTGAAATCAAACCTTGGAACTGGCCTAGCCTCGACTTTACGTACTCATTTTAGTTCCCACCTCTTATTTCTGTGTTGAACTTGAATAAAATAACGGTGTTTGTTTTTGTCATGAAATAAAAAACACAACATAAAAACAACACTCTTAATAACTTTATATTATACCAACTCCATTGTCGCTGTATAACAGAAGCTCTTCTCTAATAATAAACGACCTCATTGAGTTTGTCGAGATCTTATTTGCTTAACCTGACATTGTAACGCATTCACGGATAAAAATCTGCGCGCATTCACAATATAACGGGTCGCTGTCTCAATGAATGGTGCATGACAGTTCAACAATAAAGTAGGCCAAAGCAGACTTTTTGCCAATAAATTAAATTAATTAAATAAATTTTCTACCAAATTTAATTTGGTAAAAAAAATATTCTACCTTTTGTAGTATTAGTATAAATGTATCTATATAAATGCCGAATTATATATTTCTAGTACTAAGCGGCTAGGGAGCCATTTCTTTATTTTTTCTCGCACTATCCTTTCTTGGTTGGCAAACGCATCGGTGATGCGTATGATTTTGTTGATGTCCTTAGACAGTCAAATGTCAAATGGTTACATAAAAAAACATAAGACATTGATAATATGGCAATGTTGGTCATATGATGAAATAGTGATACATTGTGCTATAACTGGTAACCGCTAATTTGAATATCAACTACCGGAATTGCTCTCCGTACCTGTTATAAAACTTTGATTCCAAAATTTTTAACAATTGACGTCTTCTCTTTGCATTGTTCGTGATTCTTTAGAGAATTGTAGAATTCTCGTTTCAGAAAGAAAGCTTGCCCTACGACTACTTTATAGTCTTTTGTCAGTTCGTGCGACTCCAGCTTGACACGTAAATTTTAATATTCTTCTTTTTTATGGAAATTTAGTGACTTCCATAAGCGGTCATGTTGCAGTCAATTTTAACTTAAACAAAAAAATCATGCAAATTAAAATGACATAACGTATTTTTGTGTGTCAATTAGCTGACTGAGCCTCTATGTATTTTAGGAGTCTTTAGGAGTTTATGTGTGTTCATCTGTCATAATCGTCTACGAATGTTAACGGCAAAAAATGTTACAATTGAAAGTCAAACAGAAAATTCACATTCATTTTTTTAACAAAATACCTCATAAATTATTTTGGAAGTAATTATTGGGGGTAAATCAGATTTTTTTTCTCAAATGCGTTGATGTACTCTACATTAAGTCATTATAAGAACTCGTGTCGAGAAATACAAATTATTACATTTCTTTTATATTTTAAGAGATATAAATGATAAAAACTTTTTTTATGTAATTTACCTTTTTCACTACTTCTAATTATACTTGTGTAGTTTTTACCTCAAATATAAAAGTTATTATTCATACTGATTGAATATTACTGAATTTATAAATATTCCTTATTTTAAAATATACATTATAATACGAAGCAGCTCCGATCATTAAAAGCTCATTAATATATTAAAAATTCACCGTAAACTTTGTAACTTTTCAGCTAAGCTAGCTAAATGAAATGGATGAAAAGTTAGAAACAGGCGCTAATCTTAAGTATATAAAACAGAGTTCTAAACTGTTCAAAATTCAAATTTTAATATGAGGGCGACTGGAAACTTTTGCTAGCAATCTGTTCGTTTAACTTAAAAAAGAGACTGAAGGTAAATTCTTTTCAAGTACTTTTGTGACAAAGAAGAACGCTACATAATCAACATATTTCATGTTTAAACACTTACAAAAGTAAATAGCTATACTAAATTCTATGACTTCAGATGTACAGAACTGAGGATTTTTTGTAATTTCTTGCAGAAAACTTTTACAAGGAGGGCATCATTATATTGTCATCATTATGTATACCAGCGAGAATGAAGTTTGCATAAACATAGTGGACCACAGGACAAAATAAGCTGGCCAAGTCCAAATAGGAAAGCGTAAATTACATGTGAAAGATTTTCTCAACGAATGGAAATTAAAGAATGGGGTAATTATTATTGACTCAGCAGTTACGCAGAAAACCGTGGAATATTAATAAATACTAAGTATCTCGGAAATACTCTTTTTGAAATCAGGAAAAAATACTTATCTTAAGTATCATGTTATTTTTCCTCAATTTTCCACTCTGAATAATATGTATATAGGTTTTATTCCTCAATAAGTAATTATACAATCTACTTTTTTGTTCTTCAAAATTGCTTTACCGACACATTGCCGTTTACCCTGGTCTAGATTAAAAAGGGTACACTGTGTAGTCAACGTTGGCTAAGTTATCCTAAGGTCAGGGCCAACGCGCGCTTAGAACGCGGAATTTAAACCTAGAACCAATGTGTAATTTTTTTAATATGGACTGTTGACACAAGACACTATTTACCCTATTGGCCGTTACAGATTCATGCGGAGAGAATGCGACTCAATACATATTATTCAACTCAATAAGGAGAGATAATATGATGCTTCTTTTTGCTGTTTTCGTACATACAACATTCGTGTAAAATATTCTGACGGGTCTGTCCTTTTTTTGAAACCATTGTGGTTACTTACATCTTTATTAAAGGTTTCACATTTTGTTAACTTCTGTTCCTGTTAAAAAAGTTTCGGTAAAATTTACGACGTTGCAAATTACGACATTTTTTGTCTTACATTACTTTCTCAACAAACTGAAACCTTTGACAAAATTCATGTTCCACGTGACGTCAAACAACCTAAATTAGTCAAAAATATGTCGAGGACGTGCGCCACGTTTGTCAAGTTGCGTGCTCACTTCATGCGTACGTTCGTACGTTCGTAGTCATCACGACACTACGTGTCACAAACTGTTACGCTCAACGATATTGTGTAACCGAGACGTTTGGTACGAAAAAACAGGCATTCATCCTTTTTATCGATAGACATTTCTGGGAAGTAAGTTGAATAACTTGCTCTTCAAAAGATCTTTATCAAGAGAATAAAGCAATGGTTTTTCATATTAAAAATTATTGCCCTAAATATTCAGGAAGCTTACCAAAATTTCCTAAATATTTAGGTCAATAATTTTTAATATGAAAAACCGTTAACTGAATTAATGTAGGTACTTAATTAAGATCATCGTACCATTAACAAATAAATTCGGAATAAACATCATTAAAACCATAGGTTTTACAACAAAAAAACTTTAGTTACACTTATTATTGCCCAGCTACTCTTACATCCAATTCATTAGTTGTGTACTCAGGCAAGGCCCAATATCGTCCGAGGCGACCTTAATTTACTTACAATTAAATTAGCGCTACCTGATCCTCTTGGTGTTAAATAAATTAGGACAGTCCTACCATTAAGCCATCAGGAATTTATTTCTCATTCTATTAGTTTAGGCCTTACTTTCTAAAAGTGTAGGTACACACCTACTGTTTAACTAAACCAAACCTTCTACAAACACTCGTAAGATTTATGAGGTCGACCATTAATTTGGCTAAGGAGTACTTATCGTACGATTCCTTAAGTTTCTTTTACTGTAGAGGTTTACGAGCCCTAAATAAAGTCACCCATTAATCATTGATATTAATAGTAAACCATACAAAACTGTTGTTTAGGTTTTCGTTTAATGTGGAGCTTAAAATAAATTTACTATTCTAAACCATGGAACTAATTCAGCTATAGAGTGGCTATATTTTTCTACCTTGTCTCCATCTAGTAAAGCATATTTATGCATGCTTCTTTTAGAAACAGTAACCTTGAATAAGCGTGCGCGAATACATAAACCTCCCTATCATTATCTATATATATAAAATTGAAAAGAGACACACCACTGATTAAACAAAAAATCTCAGAAACTACCGAACCGATTAAGATGAAATTTTGCAGAGAGATAGTTTGTGCTAAGGAGACGTCAGCTAAGAACGGATTTTTGGAAATTCATCCCCTAACTAGCAAAAATAGGGGTCCGAAGTCATTTTCATACAAACCAACTTCGTCAGTTTTAGAGTTATAAGTATGAATTGTTTTATGTAAGTTTATAGTAATAAACAAAAATTAAGTTTAGTACATTTTTTTGAAAAACCATCCCTTAAAGGAGTAATTTAGAAGACAACAGTCAGTACTCAACTTCGTCATTTTTGAAGTTAAAAACATGAAAATGTACAAATGAGCTCAAAATAAGAAACTAAATTTTGAAATATTACGTTTTTTTGGAAAATCATCCCCTAAAGTGTTAATTAAGGCGGCGCAAGTTAGTATGGGAACTTCGTCAGTATTGAAGTAAGAAGGGTGAAAATTTGTATTTAAGCCTATATTTAGACACAAAAAATAACTGTATCACGGTTGTCTCGAAATTCATCCCCGAAAAATAGGGGTTGGTAGTCAACTACATACAAATCAGCTTCGCCAGTTTTCAAGGTATAAAAATGAAAATTTGTATGTAAGTTAATAAACAAAAGTTAACTTTAACACATTTTTTTTGGAAAATCATCCCTTAAAGGGTTAATTTAGGCGATGTAACATAGTATGCAACTTCGTCATTTTTGAAGTTAAAAACATGAAAATTTACATATTAGCTCATGATTAGAAACAAAATTTAAAAGTTATTTGTTTTTTTTTTTTGGAAAATCAACCCCTAAAAGATTAAATAAGAGTGTGCAATTTAGTATGGCAACTTCGTCAGTTTTGAAGTAAGAAGGGTGATTTGGTGATGAGGGATATAAAATTACAAATATGATAAGCATAATTTCCGCGTGCGAAGCTGCGGGCAACTGCTAGTGTGTATATCAAGTTCACTTTTAGATTTTTGAACAATCAAAAGAAAAATTCAACGACTGAGTAAAAATAACGATATAATTAATCACAATCTATCACACCGTTATACCACTTAAGTGATGTTTTTCTTGTAATGAAATTAGCATAAACCTGATAGAGACCCCCCGCAGGAATGGATTTCAACACCTAAGCTCGGATCGCTAGGCTTTATACCATCCAGTTTAATCCCCGCGGTATTCATGCAATGTAATACTTTACGTATTATACCAACATGGTTAGATTTTAGTCGCAGTATTCGAAAGCCAGTAACAAAGCGAGTCCACCGTTTCCTTGTTGGCTGATAGGGTATAGGTGATGTCTTGGGTGTTACTGATGTCCATAGGTAACGGTAACCACTTACCAACAGTTGACGCATCTGTTTTTCGCTATTAGCATTAAAAATATGTTGAGGGCCATTCACATTTTCTATACTTCTTGAGCTACCCGGAGACCTTAGATATGGCTTAACCACTAATTAATACAATACCGACGATAGCAGTTTAAAATTAACTCGGCATGGTAGAAGATTCAATATTATGAGCGTCGTGTTAACGTCGTCATACCCGGCGGTTTGTATCGATACTCGATCTTAATTGATCTACCAAGTAAGCCATCGGTCCCGAGTAAACGTAAAATAACAGTCGTTAAGCTAATACAGAGGCCATCGTGCGGTACGAAAATTTCCGACACTTAAGTTAGCCACTAAAACCCCTCCTCCAATCCGCACTGAAGTAACGTGGTTGCTCTAAAGAAAGAGCCATTAATGGATTGGTGGCAGTTTTGTTTCAAATTACCTAAATTATTAAATAATAACTTAAAATTGTTTAAGCAATAAGAGTTTATATTATTCTGATTTAAGCATTGGAACCTTATGAAACGTAGAGGCCAATTAGTGAACAATTTTCCATTATGTGACTTTAAAAGTTACTAGACTCGCAGTTCTGAGTTTTTCTTTGACATAATTTAAGAGTATAGTTATTATTTATAAATGATTGTATTATAGTAATTTATAACCACAATAACTCTAAAGGAAAATGTGAAACCCAACAATATTATAAAAATTTCACACATGTCTATCCAAAACCTTTGACTAAACTTTTTGCCTTTGCAAAAATCATAGCTGGCTTCATCCATTCGTTTGGGCAAGGTCTCTAACAATTGATCTACAAAGTGACTATAGCCAGTTGTCAAGATCGTCTTATCGAACGAAATTATAAGTATCATTTTAATATTAACAATACAGTCTACCACGGTTTAGTTTGGGTCTGTTAAAAGAAATACAAAAATCCGTTTCAGTCCATTAAAACATCCTACCACAAACAAGATAACATAAAAAGAAACAAACAAGATATCGCAAAACAAAGAGCAGTTGTCTGCCAGTATTTGTTCCATACATAATAATCTTTCGTAGCTATAGCATACTGTACATACATGCATCACATTATCCGCAGTTATCCTCGTTTTGCAATATCGTCCGCTCGCGCAGTAGCCTGTAGACGTGTCAAGCTCGTGAAAAAGGAAAAGTTGCACGGATTAGCGGACAGTTTCGAGTAACTGTTAACGATTCCTAGCACGTAGTTGAAAACAGAATTACTGGCAGGAGTGAAGTGGGAACTATGCCAACTTTTGTCATATTAAGTCATAGTTATAATGAACCCAATGACGTGGAGGAATTTTAATGTTATTTATTTTAATCATTTATTTCTAGCAGACTGCAGACTAAAATAATGTGTGTAACTAAGTAATTAAAGACGTTATAATATCACTTCTCAAAATTATACGTAACTTTTTTCTTAAACCTTACCTTACCTACGAGAATATCTTACTTCTTCTAAAAATAAAAAGCGGACAAGTGTGAATAGGACTCGCACACTGGGTTCCGTAAAAACTTGTAGAATCGAACATTGCTTTTATATCAAAGGGCAAAAGGCAAAGTTATGTTATTTAAAAACATAATATCACGCCGTTGGAAAACTGTCCCTATACATCAACGTAGGTCGCGATCAATTTACAAACTGCAAATAAGTAACTTTTTTTCCTTTACTTGTGTTGTGTTTACTTACAAACTTTACATCTTGGCATCATAATTCTAGATAAACGGGACGTACCCCAAAGGTTTTGATTCTCTTGTGAGTGCTAAAATTACTCCAAAAATACGACATTAACTGCTATATCTTTACGTTAACCATTTAATTTTTAAGTTCTCATGTGTTATAATTCGTAATGAGAATAAAGTTCTTAAACCGTATATCTTTTGATTGCGTTGACTTAGAAGCTTGATTTTTCAAAGCTCCAAGGGATTACAGACCTGAGCAATATACATTAATTTCAACTTGACACATTAACGCGTTCCAGATAAAAAGGAAGTTGAACAAACAGACAGACAGACGGACAATAAAGTGATCCGTTTTCTTCCTTTTGAATCCTAAATAAAGTGAAAGATTTTATTTTATAGCCATGACTTAGGTTAACTAGAATTTTTAAATTACTTTACCCATCGTTTCATTTTACAACACTATATTGTAGAGGCTTCAACAAAAAGCATCATTACCACGTTTGTTAGAAAGTGTCGCGTTCCAAGCGTAACTATTTCGGGTCGAGCGGACCGTACTTATCCTTTATCGTTTGTTTTTGGGGCGGCAACCTGAGATGGCTTTAATATACTTCAATCTTATGACATTATTAGGTCACGAAAAAAATAAAGAACAAAAGTTGGGTGTCGAGTACATAAAGTTGTAATGTCAACGCTGCAAGGCAGAGCGCAATAAAGGCCGCTGAATAATATTACAAAATTAATATAAAGAAAACGACCCCAATTATTTGAAGAGAACAATTAATACCGAGAGTGAATCTCACGAGCCAAATTGCTCCGAGCTTAAAGACCGTTATTATAAAACATTTTCTGAATCGAACAATTGTCACTCCTTTAAAAGTTAAATTACTTCGGTCAGCCGTTTTTCTTGAGTCGCCTGAATAAAACATAAGACTTTTTAGCTGTCCTAATGAGCTGAGGCTCTTTGTTTTTCTTGACTGCATAAGTTGTGAATAAAAGTGGGATCAACGGCGGTGTCGGGCGTCGGATCAAATCGCACTTCATTTGTCCGCGTCAGCCGGCCGACCCGCCGTGATGGATGACAGCCCGGTGCCACGAGCGCTGCCTTGCCTCGCTGCCTCACTGCCTGCTGCCTTGCTGCCTACCCACCTTTAAATTTATACCGTCATTTTAGTACCGACCAGTACCACAGCCCACGCTGTGCCACCTGCTACCACTACCTCAATCTGTAACCAGGGTAATTTTAATTAAAACTTGTTACAGTTCTTTTGTTTTTCTTATTTATTAGCTGCCGTCGCTTAAGTTTGAAAAAGCCAATCCTCAAATTACCCATTCCATTACCATTATTCGTGTTAATAACGTGTTTGATGAATTTTTGTCTCGTACTCGATCGGTAAAATCCGCATGATATTATTGTTTTTAGATTAAAACGTTCAGACAGACAGAAACTCGGTTTAATGCGTTATAGCAATTTCCACAAAGTTTTCTTTAATTCTTATATAATTGTCCTTTTAATTCTTATAATGCCACAAAATAAGTTGTACAAACAAATCACGTGATAACATAGAGGAAAACCGTCTTAATATAGCATTAGGTGCTGAACAGTTTTCCCACGTTAAAATTGTTAGATTGCTTACGTAAAAAATTTCAAATCTGAGCTGTCACAATTATTTCTTCCTCCGAGAAGTGTTTGATTTATTCTTTTCATAAAAATACGAAAATGAAAACATTTCGTAATATAACGATCGGCAGTAAATTAACTTTTTGCAAGCTGATTTTGAGCCGTGGACATCGAATATGATAAGTGCGTACATAAAATTATAAAAATTATATTTTTTTATAACATCACTTCAAAATTTAATTTTTTTACTGAAACACTTAAACGACATCACAGGGAAATTGTTGGGGATTCATTTGACGTAATTCATATATTGAACTTACCTTATAGTGTGTATCTACTACAAGTAACCTACATAATAAGATCGAACTTTATAAGTGTGTATCTAATGAGGCCAAACACGATCAAGTGTACTTGTCAAGTCTGCAGTTTGACTTGACGCGCCATCGATGTGCATGAGATACTCGTAATTATATGGCCAGATAGCTTACCGTGGCCATACACGATCGAGTATACTGGATGCCGCGTCAAGTCCGCTTGACGCTTGATCAAGTACCCATGATCGCGTATGGCCTCCATAAAAGATACCAACATGATAATAATGATTTTGAATTTAAATTGGATTACCAAAACGTCTGCAAAAGTAATAAAACTATATGAATAAATAACTAGTAAGTGATATAACATATTCATTTTCACATACATATAAAAGAAATCAAAGTTTTCCCGTTACATTATGACCACGCGTCGTCAGCACCGGGTTAAATCGCGTATCATAACACCACGTTGGCAATATTTGGCTCTGTAAATTAAAATAACAATGAGATGAATTCTCCCTACGATGGTAACATGTATGTTGTAACTTGTAATAGCTATACCGAATAAATATAAGTGAATGTTTCAGATGTGCGTAGCTAGAAAATAATCTTTCTTAACTCCCTAGTACTGTGGAATATTTTCTTGTTGTAACAATATGTATCAACCTATATACATTTATACCATCTAATCTGTTTTAGAACATTGTCTCTATCTATTTATTTGTCTGCTTAGTTCTATCTGCTCAGACTTTAGACACTTACGCCCCAACTCTGAGTCACGGAGTAACGGTTACTTTAATCGCTCCTTAGTAAAGAAACACCATACAAATTCTAACTAAGGAGCGATTTAAGATTTAAGATTTAAGCCACTTACCATCAGGTGGGATTGTAGTCAAGCATTGACTTATAATTAATAAAAAAAAAAAAAAAAAAAAAAAAAAAAAAAAAAAAAAAAAAAAAAAAGTAACCATTAGTGACTCTGAGTTGCGGCGTTAAGTACACACAATAAATAAATAAATAATGCTTCACACTCATAGCCCCACACTAGGAGTCCCTGTGTCGTGGGTGCCATGGACAACACACAAGACAAAAACACTCACACCCAGACCGAGAACAGAAATTCAAACTCATCATTCAAATTTCCGCTTCGCTGGGAATCGAAACCAGGACCCTTGGCACGGCGATCCGGCATGATAACCATTGCGCCACACGGGTCGTCAAAATAAAATAATGCATGCGATAGTTAGTCACCTAAAGAAAATTGATGACCCAAATTAAGAATGACTTGACAACAGTAAGCACAATAAACTTTGAAATCAAAATGTCAGATTCCGGATGCATAGTTTTACTAAAAATTTACTGCGTATCTTTGCAAATTCCGTCACATAGCAATATTTTTTACGGGATAATATGATACACGTTCATCGAAAAACTATGCAAATGACCCGTCAGTCGTGCTCGATAAACCGCTCAAATGTTACTATACATCTGATGCCTAACGTACCTACGTGTGCGTAATAGCTCCATTCTCTGAAGGCTCAACACTGGAATGATAAATGTAATAAATATGTAAATTTGACTAAAATTTTGATATCAAGTTAATGAACATACATTACAAGGTGCTGTAAAAAGAAATAAAAATGTGTGAAATTTCAACATGTATATAATATGTAGTTACTAGGAGGTATTTACAGGGCATTATTTTATATGGCGGAACGCACGCTACTAAGGGTTTATTTACATAGAAAGCAGGTCACCAGTGCTTATCAGCGCAGGTCCGTTCAAGTAACCTTTACATAAAGCAAGCGTATAATATATGTAGATTTTCTCAAAATGCAACATGAGCAATAAATTATGATTTTTCTAGCATTTTCAGGCACTTATTTCTACATGAATACTTCCAAATAAAACTAAACATAGGTTTCATATAGATAAAACATACTCACTCATAGTAAAATCGCTTCAATATACTTGAGAACTTAAGCCAATTTACTTTGTACCGTCTTTACTACGTTGGCGAATAATCTTCACTATTATAATACTGTAAGGAGTTTGTGTCTTTACTTTAAAGATTATAATAAGCCAAAGATTTACGGCAAACGGATGAAGTTCAAAGCTGTAAAACTTTATAAAATTAAGGATAAAAATAAAGACACGATAAAATAAAGCGCTCCCTAAACGATCCCATGTACGTGCATGATCATGCTGCATGATGGACTATCATGCAAGACCTTCATGCAAACCTTGATACTACAGTAAAGAAGTCTTCAACTATGTACGTAAATGTATGTCATTCTGCATGATCGTCTAGATTTATGTGGTGCATGTGATGAATACTATTAAACAGACTGACAGGCACACAGAAAGATGGATACACGAGTGATTCTCAGGTTCAATTTATTCATCAAATATACACAACTACACAATAATATCAGTTTCTGAACAAGTTTTCAGTTATTTTACGTAAATTGTAACGTACCGTGCTGCAAAAGTCCTGGCACTGCACCCTGCACAGTGCAATTTGTAATGACAGTGTGATGGTACTGTCTGTGAACACGCCACAGTATCGTTTATCGCATGCGTTGCCATGTGTTCAAAATATAATGTGTGTAATTTAAAAAATGAACAGCTATTTTATAACGCTGTTTTTCTATGTGAATAGCCAACGAGCAGACAAGCCACCTGATGATAAGGTACTTTCGCCCATCACATCGATCATCAGTATCACCGATGCGTTGCCAATCAAAAAATAATAGAGAAGAAACAGATTGTGTGCATTTTTTTGACATAATGCTTGAGTGATTGATATGCAACGTAAATATCGGCCAAATTTTGTATGGATCTTGTTTTTAAATAGATTTATAATATGTATTTTGAAATAGTACAAAAATATTTTTACTTTTCATACAAGGTATTTATTATCTTTAAAATTAAACTAAATTAAAAATTTAATTTAACTGTACTACCTTCCTCTCTTTATAGAAAACTTCTCTCGCACTATAGAAAACTTTCCTTTTCTGAAGTCTTATAAAATAATATTTCTAGTTCCACACTTTCATAACAAGTTTAATGCATGTATATGTACGTATAGAAACAGATTATTGTGGCATGATACTTGACCTAAATACTTAAGTAAGTGAACAATTATTCACAATTGAGGGTACTTGAAACTACGAATACAGTAGCTACGAGCTCGAGCTACGACGTAGCAATCGTAGCACGTAGCAGAAAATAGGGTTACTCTCAAGGAGACCGCACGGTTTCTGCTTCAGTCCGCTAAATTATAATGAATTACATTTTCTTTCGATTTTATCTTCATTAGCGATGAAAAACTGTTTTTTGTATAAAATTGCAGCTAAAATTTATGAATAGGGTAAAATATAGAGGCATTAAATAAAGCTTTGCTTATTTATGTATTTTTGTATTGTATCACTAAACGTTTAGGGGTGAATTAGTCCGCGAGAAATGTAACTGACATTTGTTGAGATCACGACCCTATCTCGAACCAACCGTGAATTCTCAAGCTCTCATTTGCGTAATGTGATTACAAAAGCACATCTTTCGAGATAAAAGCGTGGGCTCTACGTAAGTAATGAATTTCGCAGTCTCATCTGGGGAGGTTGAAAGCCTCATAATTGTGAGGAAAACTCATAATCATATGAGCGGTTTAGAATCACAGTCCTAAAATTTTAATTATAACCGGAGCTTTTTGCTAATTAGGGGCAAATTTATGAACCGTTAATAAGATAAATTTTAAATTAAGACTACGTGCAATATATACTAAATTAAGCCTATGTTCTGTTATACAGAGAGACATGTAAATGATTATAAGCCTTTAGTTATTATTGTAACATAAAAATGTGACATAATGTTGATTATAGTGAGGTTTAACAGCAAATGATGACCCATGATAGGTTTAATTAGTCCTCTTATGATTAAATGCCACGATGTAAGCTAGCCAGTCAAAATCAGTCTTTTAACACGTTTTAGAACGTTATTGAAATTTTTTCAGGTTTGCAAACTTTTTCGCCAAGTTACACTTCATTGTTGCAAACGATAAATAATTTTCAAAACTGCATTTCACAGGTGTAGTTGGGGTTGGGGTGTGCAACAGTGAATAGAATAAGATAAGTACCAATTCCATTTGACCTTATGCCACTTGATATATTTTTTAACACACTCTTTTAGTATAACGATCAAATGATATGATGATTTATTGATATAATTTCATATTTCCTAATTTTACATGGTCTAATACACATAATAATTATTATTATTAAAATAATTGAAGCAATGTATAATTAGTATACCATGAGATATTATGATATTCAAAATCTATAAGTAACGTGTAATATATTGTAATTTTGAAATCTACTTTATTTTGTATATTTTTGGAAAATTCCAAATAATTATCGTTTGGCCAAATGTTAACGTCCACGTTAGTGACAGAAACGAATCGCTGCAAAACCGACTCCACGTAGTCTTGTCTGCCCTACTCCTAGAGTGTAATGTAAACCCGTGTAGGCGCGGAGGGGCGAGGCGGTGGTTTTAACGCTCGCAGCAGTGGCTGAGGCTGGCCGGCAAAGCTTACTTGCTGCATGCGGAATGCCTCGGGCTATTTGCTACATGCTTGCCATGTATTACCTACCTACCTATGAAGACCTTAAAACAGTGTGTAACTTTTGAAAGGTAGATTATTTGAAAATAGATTAAATGTAAATTAGGTCAAATTAAGTTACATAAAAAGAGCATTATACTTTATAAAAATTATAACAAGAAGTGAATGTTACACTAAATGTTATTAGAACAAATGAATGAGATATAACATTATATGAAATATAACATTAGATGACATGAATTAGGTTATTTATTTTTATACCATATGAAAATTATATCATGTGAACGTTTTTCGAGTCATATTATATAATACTCTATGTTATACCTAATATTATACGAGTACTAACTACTACACACCCCTAAATTACTACTACTGTTATTAATCCAAATATTACGTACAGAATACAGACATCACGCTACGTGATCTCATATTTATTCATATTCTATCGGTACGTATCATGGAGTTGTCAGTATTATTAGATTAGAGGCAGAAACCAAATTGCATTGCACGAAAGTAACGTGTTATAAATGTTTGTCAGCTAACATTACAATGATTCTCAAGAATCTCTCTTCTCCTCACTTAATTTTTACATTGTAATCAAGTAAATGGATGATATTTTTATTGTTCGCGATTTGCTAAAAACCGACTTAATTGTTTTGGCTGCAATTTTAAGTATTTAAATGTATAAAATATGTAAATCTGGAATATACGAGTATCTGATGAAGATCTTCGCAGATAAACAATGGAACAATAAAGTATTTTTAACTCATAAAAACAATTTATAAAACGACAATCATCCACCAAAACATTAGGAGCCATTCCCTCTACTGCAAACTAAAACAGAACCGCGTAACATGTGTAATCACGAAATTTCGAATATAAAGTTAAATAAATGAAAGCGGTTATCACAAATTATTTAACTGCAACAGTCGGCACGCGGCCAGCGGCTGTTCGGCGAATTTCACTAAACTATTCAGGTCGAGAAAACCGCAGTAACTCAGTTGTTCACTGCTCTAAGTTTAAACTTAGCTAGAGAAAAAGTACCGTGAACCATGACGTGTTTGACAAATAAGTTCTTTAGAGAATGTAAATTAGATGCGATCTTCCGGTTGAGGAACTCCATTTGCCCTTGAACCCAATACCGTCCTTAGAAACCTGCTAACTCTGGTAATAACGGCAGGTCCCGTCTGTTGGAATTTTAATTGGCATCACCCAGTTCAATCGTTAAATCAGATTACTACGAGTAAATTTAGTAATTTAATTTATTCATTGTACACTTTACACAGAAGCTAACATAGTAGTTAAGAGCATTTGGATTAAACAATTTAAGCGTAACTGCAGCGTTATTGTATTATTCTGTTATTACACAATGCTTTTAAAGAAAGCAATCCGTCCGCACAGCCCTAATGTCGTGAATTGTAAGGGGCGAAGAGAGAAAAGGCGGTCGGAGCCGCGCCGACCTCGTCTTTCACACTGTTGCAAGCAGCGATTACCGTTATTATTTTACTTCAACCGCGATTCTTAGCAACTTAATCATTTATTCGAAGCTCTGTGCAACCACAGAATACATAATATTATATTGGTACATACTATTGGTACATAAGAGCCGCAAAATCGTTTAAATAAATAGCGACTCTTGCTCCGAATCAATAAAGTGTAATTTCGGCCGCATAGTGTTAATCGTTAACACTCAATAGGCGTTTATATCTAGATGTTGCCTCTCATTCTAATCATAACTTTCATCCTCTCTGACAACATCAGGGTTGTTTATTTTTATGATGACATGTGTGATAGCATTAGTCTACCACGCTGGCCAAACGCGGATTGGTAGACTTCACACACTTTTGAGAAAATTCTCAGGTGTACAGGTTTCTTCACGATGTTTTTCTTCACCGAAGCAATTATTAACTTCTAATACGCACATAATTATAGGTACCTGAAAGGATTCAAACTCGGGCCTCTGCGTTCGGGAGACCAACGTTCAAACCGCTAGTTTATCACCGCTTGATGGTAGGTGGTATTGCAGTTTTGGGGTAAATACCGCTAATTAAATGTGCATTTCATTTGTATTTTATGAATCGATACACGTTAAATACCACAGAACCAACAAACACTACCATCTTATTAAAACACACATAAAGATCTTATTAAAGGTCCAATTAATTTTAATTACAATCAGGAAGTGATAAATGTTAATATCACTGTTTTTGATCAAAATTAATGTAACTTATACAAAAAGTGTATATAAATCGAGTCGTTTGTTAAGGCTCACCAAGCCGTGTTAAACAATCCCTTTTAATGTACATTGTAATTCCTCCAACAACATAGGGAATGTTTTCGTTAACAGGTAAGTTCAGAAACAAGAGAATGGAGGTTTCGACTTGTAGCCCGTTAGCCTGAGGCGAAGTGCTTCTATACGACTTGCCGAACTTCGCGAAACTTGGCATTGAGTTATAGATTCCCAACTGCCTTTCCAAATACTTATTTGTTTTGTTCAGTTTGACCGTAAACAAAAATATCCTTTTTGATCTATATTTTGCATTCCAATGGCGCTTTTATATTTATATGTAAGCAAACAGCATTAGATATGTCAATGTTTTCTTCGTCTCACAATGAAAAACCCGATCGTGTATTGAGTTGGAGAAAAATATTTAAATATAATTGTTTTCGAACCGGATTGTTATACTGTTATTCGCAAAGTAGAGTACTTTCGATTCAGTTCGAGCGACAGCTTTTCTCGCATTCAATGTTGGAAATGTGGGTCATTTTTTTGCCAAAGCTCTTCTATACACGCGTGGCACTGTGAAGTTTCGAGTAAGATGAGAATGTCGATAGCGTCCTAGCCATAAAAAGGCCGGATCTGGGACACGGACCGGAGTCCGGAGTCACCACTCACGTCGCGTCACCTTCCGCTCTACTTTGAAATCATACTTTACCCTATTCTAAGTATTACCATTTGCTTCACGTGCTACCTTTTGTCTTTTTTCTTTTACTTATATTCAAACTGTATTTGATTACATGGTTACTTTCGTTCTTTAATTTTTCATTTACAATACCCTTTCAGTGTAAGTATGACCTCGTAACCTAGTTGGTAGTGACCCTGCCTGCGAAACGAGGGGTCCTGGGTTCGATTCTCGGCCGGAGTATAAAATAAACCTACTATTAAAATTTTTGAGAATAGCATCTCCTAGCGAATCCTGTACACATCCCTAATTTTCAAAAGTTGTGCGTATTAGAGTTTGATTATTTATCACTTTTTTCGGTGAGAGAAAACGAAAGATAGGAAATCTTCGAATCCAAGAGTCTATAGTCTGCTGATTCACTCAGGGCCAGCATAGTAGACTGTACACAGTACCAGTTAATCCTGTACGTCAGTTAATGAGTTGTAGTTCACGGCGATGAATAAGTTAGACGATGAGTTATGTTGTAGTTACGTAATAGTTTTATTTGCGATCGTCAAGTTAGACGACTCGCGCTCGTCGCGATCGGCTCGTGCGGTTGTCAATAGTGCACTCACATCAAATCAATTATAATAGGTGATTATATAGCATGTACGATTCCGGACATAGAAATCCAATCCAATCGTATCCAATGTGAGAGGTCCGAGACCAGCAGTGGGATCGTATACATTGTGATGATGATATTATTATGGATCACAGCAGTATTTTGAGAAACAAAACAGAGAATGAAATGTGTCGTAATTAATTGTTTTAAAAGTTCTGACAATTTTTACGTGTCAAATATATTCACCTTAATCAAAAATACAATGTAAATAAATTCTGTTTACTTGTAAAATCCAGAGAATTCTTACCTTAATTTCGTTTATTTGTATAGGTTCCTCTCCATAGAAAAGCCACTAACTTTCAGGACACGTAAACTCATAAACATAAAAGAACGCTTTGCTAAAATTGTCAGGTCCTAATCTGAGACTATTATCGCCGTACCTACTCGTAAATTTATACGCAATGCACATACCAAGTAAACTAAATAAATAAGATCGTTTAATTGGCCAATTTCCAATTTTTTATCAGTTAAATGAAACAAAAAACAATGAATGTTACTGATATAGTGGGAGTATTAATAGGAGAATATAAGGAACTCCTCAAGTCCAAATATAATTATCCTCCACATAATGCAACAAATTACTTTATAAATAAGGCAATGACGTCAGGTACCCTATGGAGTCTACTCGATACTTTTTCATGGTGATTAGGTACTGTTACCACCTTGTAAAGACACCAAACATAAAGTATGGTCGGCTTATATGAAACGCCCGTTCAGGCGAAAACCACGGCGCTAAGCTTCGCCTGGCAATTTCTATGTGGCGTCTTCAGTACTTTTCCATAGTAATTCATACGCCAGGAGCACGCGATCAACACGATCGCACCCAACCATGCTTATAGCGACACTCTTCAGATGCAGATGTCTGCCTACGAATTTCAATCAAATTGAATTGTAAGGGACAACATCCAGCTGGATACTTAACCTCCTCTACTCGTGGCGTACCCTGTTAGACAATAGCTGAGGATATGCTAAGTTCCTTTTGTTGGATGTTCTTGGACCCTGTATTTCACCCTCTTTGTAAACTCGTTATTAAATGTTTTTTCACGTCATGGGTTCCGCTTACAATTTTAGAGGGTATACTTCACCTACATCTCTGGAAGAAAATTGGTAGATTCACCTTGGAGAACAATTGGGCATCATGCCACATATCCAAGTTTCAGCAAAATATAAGGTGTGTTCTGGATTCAAACTCGAGTCCCACAACACTAGCGTTCTGACCGCTAGGATAATTGCTTTTGACCTTCGCAGTAACAAAAAACCAAGTTTTCCAGTTATTGGAAAAATCGTGGAGAACAATGTTACGGTATTAGCCGGCGTAAAGCCGTTCATTTTCTACACATGTTCCATCGTAATAGCCGAGAAGACAAGCATTTGTAGGAAAAGCGTGTTCCCCTTATAACTCGACTGACCTCAAACCGCACGATATTAAAACTATAAAGTGCGGCTTGCGACCGATTCGACCCTGTGCGACTCGTAAAGAGCACCTTCCAATGACAGCAGAACGGACTTCGCATGAACTCCAATAGTGAATTTAGCGAGTATAAAAAGTTACAAAAAGGTTGACATATTGAACGAGTTATCAGCGGAGTCCGCATGGACTCTGCAGGGCTAGCAATGGTAAATTTCATAGAACTGCTTCCACCACGAGCGAGTGAGCGAAGCGGAGTGAGCGAGTTAAAAGGACTCAGCTGTGTTACGGTGTCGTGCGCTAGTTTTGAACAGAGTCCGCTTGCGTCCCTGCCCCTCTCAGCTATCCCTGCCGCCGTCATCGTCCTTCGTCGTTGGCCACGATTGTTTACTTATTCCGTGAATCAGTCCAATACGTACTTTTTGTCTATGTAACCTTCCGCAGTGGAAGGCGGTCATAAGTGACCCACAGACCGTTATTTTTTTATTTGTATTCTGAATTCTGAATTCAAAATGGGGAAAGTTAGATTTAATTAGTAAGTAGGTTTAATGATACTTAAAATATCTAGATCCCGAAGTTTTGTTAATGCTAAAACGAAATGAGAACTCTTACGGAACTTTGGATTCTTGATGGCAAAATTATTAGGGCATGGGTGAGAATTATACTGTTAAACAAGAAGTCGTGACGATATCTAATAGAATCCTTAATTCCTTAATATTTTTATATAGACGGGTCACGCGATGTTAAGTGGTCAGTGTTGGTGCAACCCTGGGAGCGTCAACAAAGTATTACCGGACAAGAACAAAGTGTAAACTAACCCGCTTGTTACCCAGCTCTCTAGAAAAGCAACTGGAACGTGTTAAAATGTTTAACGCAGTAGTACGAGACTCTTAGACACCAGTAATTTAGTAAAGACATAGGTCTTTATCATACGAACGAAGTCGCAGGCATAACTAATTTTAAATAATAGACAAGAAAAATTATTGAACTGTATTTATTTAAAGTTCAATTGTATTTAATAATAGACAACTTACGTTATTTTGATTATAATACGCACGATGTTTACAATATTCGTAAAACTGTATAATATATTAAAAGACCTACAAAAGGGTGCGTGTACTTTTGTACGCGCGTGAGAAGTTATACTTCTTTGGCATGAAAAAAAATTCAAAAAATAATATTAAAAAAACATTATTCAAAATACAATATTCAAAAACAGCAATACTAAAAATAAAAATTAAATAATATTTTGAAATAATTTAATTTACGAATCTCTATAGCCAAACTATATATGTTAAGCGCCATCTGTGATAAATTTTGTAGTATATTCTAATATTACTTTGCTACGTATCGTAATAGAACATAGATGGTGTTTTTACAATTGCAAAAACAAATCAATTGTAAATCTTTTTTTTCTGTTTTTACAATTGTAAAAACACCATCTATGTTCTATTACGAGAACTATTACGATACCATGCTGTAAAACCAGTTTTTGTGGGGGGGAGGGAATGAAAGATTTTATTCAGTTCAGTTGAAGAATAATTTATTTTCCGACAGGCATTAAACTTTAATACAGATTAAGGAGAGAAAAAGAATGGGCTGCTAGTCCCAAAGACAAGTATCGATTACTATCCGTTCATAGTTATTTTACCTCTGACAAGCTGTCATTACCTTCCCATTAGATTAGCATTACTTGCTGTCAAATGACGAGTGTTGCAAAAGTTCCCGATTTATCGGGAGATCTACTGATTTTGGTTATCGTCTCCCGATATCCCGTTTTAGCGACCGTTTCTCCCGATTTTTTGCATTTTCTACCAATGTAATATAATATTGAAAATTAAAATAGAAAATAGTGTTATAAATACAAAAAACAAAAGAAATTGAGTCGCTCCATGAAAATACAGAAGAATTTTGGGCAAACGTAGGTACATATTATAGCATAAAACGTGGTCATGGCTCACGAAATCGTGTTCTAATATTTTTTCCAACTGAATCAATGATAGGTCTATTACACACAAAAAAATTTAAAAATACAAAAAACCCAACTGCGTAATACATGTGCGACATATTGAGGATAAGTTTTGTAAAATGGATGGAAGCTTAGACGCGGAAATTGATAAATTTATTATAGAATTGAAAGACGAGTGGGATACGGAATCTGAGAGCAGTTTTGATGATTCATGTTCGTCCGATAGTGATTATTTATCATTAGGCGTGCGTTTGGGTCATTCGTATGCCAACCCAATTTAAAGCAATTCAATTTGTTGTAATTTTAATATAACTACAGAGAATGTGAACTGATTAGTTAGGAGACTGTAGAATGATACATTATTTTATTTGAACGTGTATCATTTTTACTATCGTTACTTTTGGATCAACCTAGTAAATAATATTTATATACATCAGAAGAAACATGAAATATTTCATGTTAGGGAATCGTACAAACTAAACATTACAACACACAGCTAAGGTTAACCAACTTAATAAATAAGTCAAATGAAAAAAAATTTTTTTTTTTAAACGCTTTTATTTCAATAATGTTTAGTTTATAAAATTAGCTACAAGTTGTGAAAATTTCAAGTCTCTACGTAAAATAGAACATAGAGAATTATGCGTCTAAAGTCTGAAAATCGTTTTTTTTAATTTAACAACAAATAAACAATGAAAATTAGTTTAAAATATGATTTTCGTGTATTGTCATCGGAAATACACATGTCTGCCAAATTTCATCAATTTTCATTAAAGGGAAGTCATTCAAATTAACGTTACAAGATTTGATGCTTTGATGCTCCGAAGTGAAGCTAAATAAAAGCGTTTAAAAAAAGCTGGTATAAATTAAATATGATTTTCGTGTATTGTCATCGGAAATACACATGTCTGCCAAATTTCATCAATTTTCATTAAAGGGAAGTCATTCAAATTAACGTTACAAGATTTGATGCTCCGAAGTGAAGCTAAATAAAAGCGTTTAATTAATAATGTAGTTTTTATAAGGAAGAATATAAACGCGTATAAACAAAATTTTGATATTAATAATCGCCAAACAAAAAGAATGTATCAATTAATTACGCCTTCGTTCCGCCTAAGTAAAGTGCAACGATAGGCAAGGGATATTATAGTGTAGACGAGTATTTAAATGACAAAGACGCATGGAAATGATTAGCTCTGCAACCAGTTCCACTCAGAATAGTAAACTTTTGTATGATAATATCTTTTTTGTAATATTTTTTTAAAAGATGTGCTGAGGAGTTTCTTTAGGCTTTTCTTCTCCTCCATGACAAAGCACCTTCCGAAAAGCCAAAAAATGACGTGCATAAGTGTATCAATGATACCTATATGAATAAAATAATTTGACTTTGACTTTGACTTTAATAGCTAGAAGTAAAATAACTGTGAACGGACTATAGACAAATCGACCCATAGACTCGATCAATCAGTACAGACTACATTGTCCTTCGTAATTTTTCAGCACAGAATAAAAAGAAAGATTTTAAGTGATGTTTTAATATTTCAATCTCCAAACAAAACAACAACTTTTCTACGCGAATTTAAAAATTATAAAAGTCCTGAAATCCAAAAAAATAAAATGTACTATAATTTAGATAGACACGAAACTGGACAAAATCACAGACTGCAGATCACGGATAGAACGATATGGCGGCCATGGAACTAACGCGCCAAAGGAGAAACCCAGCTTACATAGAAACTCAGGCCCAGGTAGACAAGACTGGAAATTGGCTGTCAATTAGATCACTGCAAAAGGTTTAATTTCTCCAATTTTCACGGCTGCCAGCAATGGCCAACTAAGGAAATCCTAGAATGAATCACCTTAATTATAGGTTATGATTATGTTATACTCGTGTCACAGTGCTATTTAATATGTATGTTACACTTACTATAAACCAAACACCTACGAGTAATCATTACAAACGTAATAAAAAGTCAAAAATACTAACACTTAAACTACGAGTTTAATGGTTAAAACTAAGTTGGCGGGTGTCTATTATACTATCTACTACTTAAATGGTTTTTACCCAAAACGAATGTCATAAAAAGGTTGTATAATAAAAGCTATTGCATATTTCAAGAGATTTTATTAGTTATCATTTATATTAATATTTCGTCTAGTTGTGCAGGAGGCGCTATATTTCGTTGCACGTTGGTACCTTGCCCAATCAAGATACCATAACATACTCATTGTATGGCCACAGCAAACTACTGATCTTCTAAAGATATATAGGGTACGTTATCCAGTGTTCAGGACTTATTCTGAACCTTTGTCAGTCACAAAACAGGCGATTAAGTAGTCCATATTCATATAGTATTGGTTTGCCAGAAATTGTAGCGAAACTGCGAAAACACATTCACCAAAACACAAGTACGAAATCGAATACAACAGTAAATTAAAATAACTGTGTGCGTGTCGATGAGTTTCAATAGTAAATAGGACTCCAAATAGGTACGCTGAAAATATTTAATAGAAAAATACAAAAAACCACGCGTAGAAACATGAAAGACCGATGACAAATATGACAGTACAGTGGTGTTATTTATAAATACTATGGTTACCAAAATGACATTATTAGGCATTACATCATCTTTGTTGTCAATCGATTAATCGATGTCAAAATATTCGAAATGTAATTTAATAAAATTAGCGTAACGATTGAATGGTAATTCTAAATATATTACATAGTTTTAATATGTATGGAATACGAAAACATGTAAGAAATAAATTAATATTATAATTATAATTAACCAATAATACATAAAATATATTATTATATTCCATCAATCGATTATTATGAATCAATTCAATCGATTATAAAATCGTTTGTAATGAGGTAACCGTGAAAACTTTTTTGCATAGAGAAAAAATACAGAATTTAGCTAACTTCAGGGTGTATAATTTAGGTGTCGGTGTGCGCGCGCATCGTAGAAATTCACTCTCATCATTTTTCACCATCGCGCCAAAAGAAGTATAACTTCAAAAAACGCGATGTGTAATGTATAAAGATACAGAATACATTTTCTGGTCGATAAACAGATGCAAATTGACTTCTCACATCTAATATAGAATAGCTAAAGAGAAAAACAAATTCATATGGAAGATGGAAACAGATATGCCTGTTTATGACCCGCCACAGGCCTCGCACGCTGAACTTCCAAGTAAGTACATACACTGAAGCATGAACGGGTGAACATAAAGTGACTAAGTTATCGCTCTCAGAAGACATATACAGTCGTAAAAGTCTGAAACGAAGCACCTTACATGAAAATAATCAAGAAAAAATGACGTTCGTTGAACTTAATCTAACAATATTTAATAGTACTAGCGTGACAAGAGTTGTTACTTATCTTTCGGCAGTTTTCAAATTGGGACTTGAGTCAATTTCATTTGCGACATAATTAGAATTCATGGGAATATGTCGAATAGTCTATGGAGTTTGAGAACGCACATTTACTGCGTCGTAGAACATGAGCTAACATTCTTATTATTTTAAGATATTAGTATTTATTCAGGCTTTAAATATATTTAAGACAAAAACTTATTACGTGCATTAGTATTTTTACTTATACAACTATGCATATACCATTATTTACAGTTTTACAACATTGGTACAGAGTTGTAGATATCGATTCTCTCCTCCTTTCAGTGTCAATTGAAATAATTACTCGTTAATGAATTCTACTAAACCCTGTTAGCCTTATTACAGCATTAAATTGTGGCTTACTATTAATACCTAAAACACTAATTACTTTAGGTTTTGTCCCTTTAGTTCTCGTACGAGTAAGGCACATAATTATTGTCATTTTAATTGTGGTTCGCAATACGTGTAAAATTTGTAATTAAGTTTACTAAAATCTTGTACCTATGACTTTTTGGATATAACAGACCAATGAATAGACGAGCCATCAGATAGTAAGTGGTCAGCGACGCCCATGGAGATGAGCAATACTCAGAGGCATCATCAATGCATTGCCGGAAAAAGGAGAGACAAAAGAAAAAAAAAGGGTGCGTGTACTTTTGTACGCGCGTGAGAAGTTATACTTCTTTGACATGAAAAAAAATCAAAAAACAATATTAAAAAAACATTGTTCAAAATACAATATTCAAAAACAGCAATAGTAAAAATAAAAATGAAATAATATTTTGAAATAATTTAATTTACGAATCTCTATAGCCAAACTATATGTGTTAAGCGCCATCTGTGATTAATTTTGTAGTATATTCTAATATTACTTTGCTACGTATCGTAATAGTTCTCGTAATAGAACATAGATGGTGTTTTTACAATTGCAAAAACAAATCAATTGTAAATCTTTTTTTTTTCTGTTTTTGCAATTGTAAAAACACCATCTATGTTCTATTACGAGAACTATTACGATACCATGCTGTAAAACCAGTTTTTGTGGGGGGGGAGGGAATGAAAGATTTTATTCAGTTCAGTTGAAGAATAATTTATTTTCCGACAGGCATTAAACTTTAATACAGATTAAGGAGAGAAAAAGAATGTGCTCCTAGTCCCAATAGTCCAGTCAAGGAATGACTCAAAAGAGGGTATAGAGTGCGTGAGCGGGAACCTAAGCAATTTCTTCAGAAACGTGTTCAGGGTGCTTAGGGTGATAAAATACTAAAAGTCCCCGCGTCTAGGAGGTGAGCCGGAGGGAGGGGGGGGTTACAAAGGTCTCAATTTTAGGTTTTTCGCCAATATCTCAAAAACGGTGCGTTGTAGCGAAAAATGTTCTAAAATGAAATGAAAGCTTATAAAATTCTCTATAACTTTAATTCTGTACACTTTTTCTATATCTCCAACCGTTTTTGAACTACACGCTCCAGAAATGTCGAAATTAAAGTAATTCAGCGTGATAACCATTACCTGATGCGAAAATTATCTTAAAATTTATAGTTACATAAGCTGGGAGTACCTTTTTTTTTCATTTATTTAATACAAACAGATTTACAAATGTACTTAACTTATGGAGCTTTGCATAAACCGTATTGGTTTGTCCGCAAGCTTGTTAGCCTCTAATACAAATTATATTATATAATATTATATAATATTATATAATACAAATTATATTATATTACGAGTATCTCATCGTGGGAAAGTAATCCATGTAAGCAAATATTTCTTCCATAGCCGTAGAGGCACATGGGTATCTCTAGAGATCTCAGTTTTGGAGAGTTTTGGGTAACTGACAGGCTTCACAAGTGAGTAATAGTGTCTTCGTGATATTTTGCTCCTTCAGCAACAATATCGGTAATGCAAGAAAAAATATCAAGAACTTCGTTACCCCAGGCATCATTTCTCGAAGAACATACCTGCTTGATACAATATTTAGCAGCTAGAGTCTCAACTGAATGTACAACGTGCCTTTTTTTCAAAGGCTTTTTTATATCTTCATTGAGGCAATATGTACATAAAAACAATGATTCTTGAAGTCAATTGGTGCAGCAGAAAATCTGAGCTGCAACGGAACTGCCTCTTCGTTATATAAAGATGCCTGCCTAACATCTTTTTAATGGTATCAGTTCAGGTGTCATTTTTAAGACAGCTGATGTGAATCACGCTGTTATCACGCTGAATTACTTTAATTTCGACATTTCTGGAGCGTGTAGTTCAAAAACGGTTGGAGATATAGAAAAAGTGTACAGAATTAAAGTTATAGAGAATTTTATAAGCTTTCATTTCATTTTAGAACATTTTTCGCTACAACGCACCGTTTTTGAGATATTGGCGAAAAACCTAAAATTGAGACCTTTGTAACCCCCCCCCTCCCTCCGGCTCACCTCCTAGACGCGGGGACTTTTAGTATGTTATCCCTCTAAGCACCCTGACTAAGTTTCTGAAGAAATCGCTTAGGTTCCCGCTCACGCACTCTACAACTACTTTATTGACTGTACTACAAAGACAAGTATCGATTACTATTTACTACTACAGTCCGTTCACAGTTATTTTACCTCTGACAAGCTGTCATTACCTTCCCATTAGATTAGCATTACTTGCTGTCAAGTGACGAGTATTGTAAAAGTTCCCGATTTATCGGGAGATCTACTGATTTTGATTATCGTCTCCCGATATCCCGTTTTAGCGACCGTTTCTCCCGATTTTTTGCATTTTCTACCAATGTAATATAACATTGAAAATTAAAATAGAAAATAGTGTTATAAATACAAAAAACAAAAGAAACTGAGTCGCTCAATGAAAATACAGAAGAATTTTGGGCAAACGTAGGTACATAATATTATAGCATAAAACGTGGTCATGGCTCACGAAATCGTGTTCTAATATTTTTTCCAACTGAATCAATTATAGGTCTATTACACACAAAAAAATTAAAAAACACAAAAAACCCGACTGGGTATAAAACATGTGCGACATATTGAGGATAAGTTTTGTAAAATGGATGGAAGCTTAGACGCGGAAATTGATAAATTTATTATAGAATTGAAAGACGAGTGTGATACGGAATCTGAGAGCAGTTTTGATGATTCATGTTCGTCCGAGAGTGATTATTTATCATTAGGCGTGCGTTTGGATCATTCGTATGCCAACCCAATTTAAAGCAATTCAATTTGTTGTAATTTTAATATAACTACCGAGAATGTGAACTGATTAGTTAGGAGACTGTAAAATAATACATTATTTTATTTGAACGTGTATCATTTTTACTATCGTTACTTTTGGATCAACCTAGTAAATAATATTTATATACATCAGAAGAAACATGTAATATTTCATGTTAGGGAATCGTACAAACTAAACATTACAACACACAGCTAAGGTTAACCAACTTAATAAATTAATAATGTAGTTTTTATAAGGAAGAATATAAACGCGTATAAACAAAATTTTGATATTAATAATCGCCAAACAAAAAGAATGTATCAATTAATTACGCCTTCGTTCCGCCAAAGTAAAGTGCAACGATCTTTCATAGGGCTTGGTGTACATTTCTATAATAAAATCCCAAAATTAATACGTGACTTGCCAATAGAATCTACGAGTTTAATGGTTAAAACTAAGTTGGCGGGTGTCTATTATACTATCTACTACTTAAATGGTTTTTACCCAAAACGAATGTCATAAAAAGGTTGTATAATAAAAGCTATTGCATATTTCAAGAGATTTTATTAGTTATCATTTATATTAATATTTCGTCTAGTTGTGCAGGAGGCGCTATATTTCGTTGGTACCTTGCCCAATCAAGATACCATAACATACTCATTGTAAGTATGGCCACAGCAAACTACTGATCTTCTAAAGATGTATAGGGTACGTTATCCAGTGTTCAGGACTTATTCTGAACCTTTGTCAGTCACAAAACAGGCGATTAAGTAGTCCATATTCATATAGTATTGGTTTGCCAGAAATTGTAGCGAAACTGCGAAAACACATTCACCAAAACACAAGTACGAAATCAATTAATGAAGAAGTAAATTAAAATAACTGTGTGCGTGTCGATGAGTTTCAATAGTAAATAGGACTCCAAATAGGTACGCTGAAAATATTTAATAGAAAAATACAAAAAACCACGCGTAGAAACATGAAAGATCGATGACAAATATGACAGTACAGTGGTGTTATTTATAAATACTATGGTTACCAAAATGACATTATTAAGGATTACATCATCTTTGTTGTCAATCGATTAATCGATGTCAAAATATTCGAAATGTAATTTAATATAATTAGCGTAACGATTGAATGGTAATTCTAAATATATTACATATGTATGTATATTACATATAATTTAATATGTATGGAATACGAAAACATGTAAGAAATAAATTAATATTATAATTATTATTAACAAATAATACATAAAATATATTATTATATTCCATCAATCGATTATTATGAATCAATTCAATCGATTATAAAATCGTTTGTAATGAGGTAAATACTGTGAAAACTTTTTTGCATACAGAAAAAATACAGAATTGAGCTAACTTCACGATGCAGAATTTAGGTGTCGGTGTGCGCGCGCATCGTAGAAATTCACTCTCATCATTTTTCACCATCGCGCCAAAAGAAGTATAACTTCAAAAATATTAATAGCAATATCTGGAAAAATTTGTGTTACCAATTACCATGAGGATATATTTATTTACTTTATTTAAATTAGATAACCTGTATGTAAATTTAATTTGACCTCTGTAGTTCGTTGTAGAAGAATAAGAAATCATAAAGATATAAGATGAAATCCACTTTCAGCATTTTTACCGTACAGTTGTCGCGCACTTCTTGTTGATCTTACAATGTTTCATATTGCTATATTTAATGTTTGTTTTGTTTATCTTTTTACAGAACTTGCGTGCTGAACTTACTGTTCTAAGTTTCTACAGCTAATGAATCAGGCACCAAAAGCGGTAATGCATAAACCAGTGACTTTCATTTCTTATTACTCATACGTGTGTCACACAGATTTAATAATATGTTGTAAAGGTTTAAGATTGATAGACTTCAACAACAATTTTTCATACCGAATGTTTTTATCTCTTGTTTATGTTGAAAACTTTGTTTGTTCATATAACTAATCTATATAACATTATTGTTTCATTACGGAAATTATCTATCTACTATAAAAGGTAAGAATATATTTCATGCGTTGACGATATTCAGTGACTAATAAGCGTAGGTATATACGTACGTATATACAGGTTTGTTGAAGATTAAAGGTTCTAAATTATTTGAGCGTATGTGGTTCTTTATATTTACCTAACCAAAACCATACCGTATAATTAACAAAACTGTTTTATATCAACGGTCTATGCAAACACACACATTAAACACATTACACGGGTATTATCACATAACCTAAAACTAAACCTAGAAACTAGACATTTACTTAAATACCCTAGACAAACATTAGAGATGAATATTTGGAAATTGTAATCCTAAAAGGCTTTCACTGAGTATTCACGTGTAAGACGTATATTATCCACGTGAAGCAAATCTCAGGTATCTGTTAGTTTCTTGATAAAAGGAGAGGAGGAGTTATATATTGTATGTTCTGCACACACAGACAGTTTGTTACTATATCGTTTATGTACGTACTCGTAAAATACTAAATGTATTGGATAACGTAATAAAAGTCCTTTTTACGTAAGTGTTCGGCCGAGGCCGCGGATAAAAGGTTGTTATTAAAATATTAATGAATAACATGGGAGCGAATGTTTATAAATGTCACGTAACCTCCTAAAATCCTTCCATTAGACGTTGTTTACTTAGTCGGTGCGCAAATCTTGAGAGGTCGACTCACGAAATGCCCCATGAATATGCGATGACACAAACGGTACACAGTTTTTCCATTTACGAACCATAATGAAACCTCACGCACTCTTATTTGTTTTTTAATCGGAGAAATATTCTATTTTAAGTTTCTTTCAATCAGATCCACAAAGAAAACCAGCAACTAACGAAAATAATTTCATAATGCTATTACTAGATTTTATCAACCAAACAAGTTTTTTTTCTTTCTACCAAACGGGCCTATCATATATATCGATTCTAATATAATAAATATGAATGTATGTTTGTTTGGTTGTCCTTCTTTCACGTCAAACCAAATCAACGAATTGATTATTTTTTTCTGTGGAGATATTTGTAGGGCTGGATAGTGACATACGCCCCAACCCAGAGTCAGTAAAGATTAATTAAATCGCTCTTTAGTACAGAATTTGTATGGTGATTCTTTACTAAGGAGTGATTTAAGTAACCGTTAGTGACTCTGAGTTGGAGCGAAAGACTACTTTTTATCGCAGGAAATCATCTCTTTTCACTTGTCCTCTGCCCAACCTGTAAAGCCGAAGGTAACAGCAAGTAGACACATAAATCATCTTTTTTTTTAATATTGGCAAGCATTTTAACATCCTACACACTTCTTCAGAATGCTGCAGAGATTAATGACTAACTGAAGCACTAAGAAAAAAAATTCAGAACTTCAAAGCTCTAAAAATACGCTTATTTTGATCTTAGTGCAATCATGACAACTTGTTTAACTCTAAGCCATAATCCTCCGATATCTTAAAGATGTCAAAATCTGACCGCTCGTCACCTAGAGCCTACCTAATAAAATGTAGTATTTCAAACCGAATATAATCTCACATTTATACAAATCTTTGATGTAAAGTGGTATCATAAAGTTAAGTTCATATTATCTTAGTAGACGTTTTAATATTGGGTGTTTAATTTTCATTCAAAAATTAGCATCAAAAAGCTCAGAAAATTGACTCGTAAATAAGAAATAAAAACCATATGAGAAAAGTATGGTTCCTTGCTGTTACCTAAAAAGAAAATATCGTACCTTACGAACCCTTGTCTCCATCCTTCTGCTACGTAATCGACCCAAGTAGGTTTCGAAGGTAAAACAGAACCAACATTTAAATGACAAGTATCTACGTAGAAAGCGACCCCAGTAAATTATTTAGCAAAACTTTAACGACTGCATACCAAGTAAGGTCAAGAAAATTCCAAATTAATTTTCCAGTTAATTGAATAATAAAATTTTAAAACACATTCACCAAAACACGAGTACGAAAGCGAATGCAATAGAAAATTAAACTGTGGGCGTACAGATTCCAAATACGATGAAAATATTTATATAAAAGTAAAAATAAACAAAGGCATAGAAAGATGAACGATGGTATTTATAAATAAATGCTATGGTAAAAACGTAGTAATTAGGTAAGTACTCTGTCATGGTAACCAAAATGACATTAGATAGGGATTACACCATCTTTGTTGTCAATCGATTAATCGATGTCAAATACTCGAAATGTCTTTAATTTGCGTAACGATAGAATGGTAATTATATATATCTTATATTATACATTTTAGCTATATATAGAATACGAGAATACGATCGATTTATTTGATTATAAAATCGTTTGTAATACTATAAAAACTTTTTTGCATTATTTTGTTAAGATTTAAATATAATCAGCCTTATTACAAAACGTGGTTACGCTAAACCATGGACCAACTATGGTACTAAAGCTAAACCTACGAGGCCCCTAGCTTAACGTTGGACTATTTCACAAATGTCAAATGTCAAAGTTTGTGTTTATTTCGGAGCTGTTCAAAAAATACTTATGAAGATGAAGCAAAGATAAAACAGCAGAAAGAAGAAAAAGTCGAAGCGTAATTCAATGAAGGAGAGAAAATAACAACAAGTAAAAAAACAGTAGCATAGTAGGTAAACCCAGAAGAGCATTTAATAAACAAATATAACTTTTCAAAAGATTCTTCCTTTGTTACAAATTAATTTATATAGTAACGTTGAAAAGTTCCGTGGTTTTATGGCATGCGTGAATAAAAATACGAGTTTCCCCATCCTGCCGCATGAATGAGACGTTAAACGTTGTAATCCCAGGGGCTCGTGAATTTCCCTTCTTTTTTATTGCTATTTATATTTTTACCCTTGATATCTCTGTTAATAAAAGAAAATAATCAATCATGTGGGAAAAACTTTTTGTGTGAAGGTATAACTATTATGAAATATCACCTGTTTCATAATAATCCTGTAAAAAAAGTGCAATACGTAAATGTATTTTTTCCGACATAGTATTTAGAAATACACTTGCACTTTTCAGGTACTCTACTGACGGCATGCAAAAATTTCCGCAGAGTGCTATCCTTTGATTGTTGTAATGTTTCTATTATTAAGAATTACTTAATAATAATAATATTATCATATGTTACAGATAGCTACCATTTTAAACACTTGTCATATAACCATAATTCAATATTACTATCCAATAAAACCTCCTCAAGAGCTTGGCTAAGGCCCGCGGTTGAGGTTTTAATTGTCCTTCTGGTAAGGAGATAATATCGAATAAAATATAATAATAACAATAAAATATTTTTATTATCATATAAAGTTACATAATTATACTCAGACATCACTAAAGAAGTTACATGTACTTAAATCAACATAAAATAATTTAAATGAAATTAAAATGACAATAGGAGCTCAGAAGCTTTAACTAACACGAGGCTGGGGTCGCGTGTAGCGCTGATTTTCAGCTAGTCCTTTGACCCTAGGATGTTATGCAGGAGTAACGACAGTCAACCAGTCAACAAGTCGACAGTAACTACCAGCGAATATACCTACCTTATGACAAGTTGTTTTATATAATAAAGTTATTAGGTAAATGTCAAAAAGAAAGTTTCCTGGCACAATCGAAATTTAAGCTCTCTTAGCTTAAAACGGTTGTTGCAATTTTCATGTAACTTAATTTTCAGTGTTCCGTACCAAAAATGCCAACGAAACCATAAGTAATATTAAAAGCAAAATAAAATTAAAAATTGAAGTGGGGTGAAACGTGAACGGAGGAGGAACGTGTTTTTAAGCGTATTAGGGGTTTAAGTATGAAATTGCCGTTTAGTACAAGTGGACAGAACGGTAAAGCGGCAATTTCTTATTTAAACCCCTATTATATTACTTGGTGATACGGAACCTTTCGTGCATGAGATAACTATGTATCTGGCTATAGATAGCTTACTGTGGCCATACACGATCAAATATATTGGATGCGGCGTCAAGTCCGCTTGACGTTTGATCAAGTACACATTGTCATGATCGTGTATGGCCTTTATTACTTAAAAATCTCAGAGTCATCTTGACATTATAAAACCAAAGGCATAGAAGAAAGTATATATACTCACTTAGCTACCCTCTGACACTAACAACAGCGCACTGCAATTCTTACCATATCCATAATCCTTACAAAGTTCAAATTAGGTCACAACTCATCAAACTGTGTAGCGGTAGGAAGCGCGATTTGTATTTACCAGTGGCAGTTTTTCCGGCGGTGGATGCGCTCGCAGTCGACGCTCATCGAACTAACGAACCATTCCCTGCCGACTTATCCAGCCGAATATATGCAAACCAATAGCTATTTGCAGTTTACGTTTTTTCTGATTTCTAGCTACCTATACAAATACGGAGAATGTTGTTTTCGTTTCCTTTGGTCCTTCATTATACTTAGTGACTACTTTTGCACGTTTAATTGGAGTAGATATTTACAGGATAAAAAAATAACCAGTTACTCGTAATTTGTTACTATTCTTTGATAGAATCTGATGTGATGTGATGTGAAATTCTGTTATTAATATTTTATATACCAAATATGGTTTCTTACTGCCTGAAAAGAGAAAAAAACTTCCTGAAATCAAAATCTAGTAGTTGTTTAACTTTATCAGGAAAAAATAGGCATAGCAATTTTTGGAATATCTGTAAAATCACAAAGTCAGTTTATTATAAATCAAGCAACAAATATCTTCAATAATAATTATGACTTTATGGTATGAGGGATAACTCATCGGAATTTTGAACTTTCCCACCAAATCGAATTCGAAAACCAAATCGAATTTATTAGATTTGCCATCTCCCAATTGGGAGCTCACGATCATGCGACTCAAATGGAATCGAACTTCAATTGGAAAAGTATAACAGATTATTCAGTACAAAAACAAATAAAGGGAATTAAAAATTATAGAAAATATTTGAATTATTAATCTTCTTCGTTCAATGCCGCCTTAACGTGTCGGTCGAGTCACTCGAAAATATTGGGAAGTATTCAAATTACGCTCCAGAGTCGACCTCTTGCTTTAATTGTATTATATTACCTACGCCGTTTTGTAGCAAGGGAATTTCACGACAAGTTGGATTAATTTCACCATTTTACGTAGCTACTGCTACATATAGAGCTCTAATACATTTTGCAGATGATTACTGATATAAGATATAAAAATAGTAATTAAAAAAAAACTAAAAAACACTCTTTAATAGAAAATAAATTTTAATAAATTGGAATTAAGTACACCTAGTGTACATAAGAAAAAATGTATTTTATTGTAAAAAAAAGCGTGGGGTGCATGGTGTCAATAGTTATAAATATTTTATTGAATGATATGAGTAGAAGGATTATCATTTTGATAATATCTTAAAAAGCACCCCACGCTTTTTTATAATATTTTTTTGTTATTTACAGTATTCTTAATTCTTTATTAAAATTTATTTTCTATTTTTTAATTGGATTTTCTATAAAAATGTGTTTTTAGTTTTTCAACTATTATTTTTTTTCAAATGAAACTTGATTTCTCTGTCATCGGTCCTTGATAAGTATGCCAAATTTCGATTTAATCCGACGTTTTAAGGGAGGTCAAAATCATGTTCAAAATTTCCGTTACATAGGCACATACTAATATACGCATGAAGCTAATAAAAGCGTGTTAAAAACTTCAGATTACCTTAACTATAACTTAGATAACTTAAAAAATCTTTGGAGTTACGTAAAAAATATTTTCATTTTTAACTTTTATTAATATTTAATCATCTACATTCCCCAGGCCCGACCAGTAAATTATAACATTTATTAAAATATTACTATGTTTGGTTTCATATGATAAGCATCAGATAAATCGACGGCTCCTACGCATAAGGTCGTATGCAGAATTTGGCAACTTTACAGTATGAGCATTTAAAGTTTACTTTTGTCATTACTCGAAAATGAGAAGGAAATTTGAATTTAAATCTAGCCTATAATTAGTAGTGCCTTAAGTCATCTTTAAACAAATATCATTGATAGAAAATGAATTGTAATTTAATGAAAAATACTGAAATTACATACTTAGGACTTTATGCGTAGGGATGCAAGAGTTATGTTATTGAGTTACGACAAGTTACGACGATATACGTACAGTAAAATTTCCTTACCTTCAAGTTACGTCGGGTTACTTCGGGGTTTAATGGTTTACAAATACGATTAAAAAACGATATTAAAAAAACTAACTTATTTATATGATAACAAGAAAGTTCTGCAGTAAACAAAGCATGAGTATAACAAATAAACTAGAAAGGAACATTATAAACATGTCGCGAGAATTAATTAATCTACAAATTATTAGATGAATCGATATCCGTATTTTCTTCGTTCATCGTATTGCGTGTGTTTGGCAATTTTTCATAATACTTATTATATTCTTTCGGTATTATGCGTGCACGGCAAAGACTTTGTAAATCCTCATATTTGCAGTTGTTATAGGCAAATAATCTAAATAACAGCGATCTCAATTATTAAGACTTTTTTGGTTATTAATTCTTCGTGATGAATAGGTTTTTCTGGTAATTAATAAAGTCATATAATGTATAAGTTATATATAAGTCTTCGTTTTCAAAGCTGTAGCGATATATGCGGATCATTGGAAGTTATTCCCACTTCTTTGATTTTAGTCCAAGTTATTTTGTGTTTGTTAGAGTTTTTGATACAGTTTTTTCCATACAATAACTTTTTGAAATTATAAAAATCTGTAATACTCATCTCAATCACATTATAATAAGGCGTGTTAACTTTGGCCCTTCTTACTAATGCATGCCATTGTTCTGGCGTATATATGAGTTTATTTTTTGAATTTCGCTCTATTAAAGCATGAACAGAATCTGCTTCATTTTGAGTATGTCCTCGCTCTAAGAACAAATGAGTTATTGTTACACCATATTTTTAGAAGCATAAGTATAAAATGAAAACACAATACAATTTTGGTTTTGCCCAGCACAATTACCTGACCAAAAAATGAATTCCTTACTGCCGTCTTATACTTTAGTCTCAATAAGTTTAAGCAGACAACTTAATCTCTGGCCACATGCAACAATATGCTTATTTACTGGCTAGATCAAAAACTGTAACATTTGGGACCGATAATTTTATTTTATAATAAAATAAACCAACATTTCCATGAGGATAATTCTGAATTTATTGAAAATCGAAGCATGTTGTAATTGTTTTTAAAGTTTTATCTTTTTCCTTTAAATTTCTTGCTAATTCTTTTGATATCATATGTTTTTTTTTGTTTATTAATTTCTTCTTCTGTCATATTATTTTTATTTACGTGTAAACATAATATTCGTTACAAATATTCTGCTTGGGTTTGTAAAATAAAAAATATTTAATCTTTGATTTATAATACCCCAATATTGTCGTGCTGATTTAGCTTTTTTTGTTATATTTTCACTACTACACCACTCATTATATAGAGAAAACATATTTGCAAACCTGAGTCGGCTATTTAAGGAAAGTTTTGTAGACTTTTTGCGCACATAGTGTGTTTAATCTCTTCATCTGTGATAACACCTCTCGAACCGCCACGATGGTCTGGGGAAATAGATTCCCTACCTGAAAACCACTTCGACATGGCCGTATTAACTGTTCGCTCTCCTATAGAGAGAGTATTGAGGAACATCGTTTTACATACCAAAACAATATCAGGTTTATCTGAATTAGGCTCTGTTCTTGCTAAGGAATATTTCCAAGTTTTCTTACGTCTAGATTCAGCTTTTGTACTATTATTGGATTAAGTCTTGATATGAGCTAGTTTTATATAAATTATTTAATGCTAGTCGTACTTCTTGGGAAATTTTCTGACATCATTACAATTACCGCTCCCAGTCAGGGATTTCTCGACCATTGACTCGTACAAATTCCAGTTATGCTCGGTTTTCAGCTAAACAGGTGATTCTAAAAAAGATATAATATCATTTAATTAACCACCACAACTTATTAATAGCACAGAATATTAAATTTATTTATGATTTTAGCAAATAAAAAATTGCATAACGTCTTATTTAATATTGAGTTCGAAGCATAACGTTGTATGTTCTACATACGACTATAAGAACACAGATTTTTTTATTTAATAACGACGCATGTAGTCGTAAGTAGTAGTTACGACCCTTACCTTCAATGAAAAAACAACACATAACGTCGTAACTATAACATTATGACGTTATGCGTGGAACTAGATTAATATTATAAATATCGAAAAAAACACTTAAATATAATAATAAATCTAATCTTATATGCTTGTATTGCGATATGATTTCTAACTATTTAATAAAAAAACAATCAATTACTAAGCAAAACTTACCAGTTTGACTGGATTCATTAGAAGGTATTTTTTTCATTTTTGTTAAGTGCTAATTTTAAAATTCTTGATGATCGTAAGTGGTTCATTTTGATTATAATAATGTAATACAATCAACATATCACAACTCACTTGATATCATAACGTAAAACACTTCAGAATTCATATTATTAACAAAATAAATGTCATACTTTATTGCGTGCTCCGTCAGTGACATACGACGGCCGTAACTGCCCTTGATTGGTCTCGCACGAACCAATAGCACCACGCATATCGTCGTACCGTGAAATACAACTATATGCGTGGTAACTTTCAAAATATACGACCATAAGCGTTTCTAAAACTCGTTAATTAAAAGTAATATTAAAATTCTGATTTCAGGAATTTATAAAACTCATATACGTAATTACGATGATATAAAATATGGATTTTCAATAAAAATGGCGTTAAGACCTTATGCGTCGCACCCGTCGAAATATTGAGTATACCTAATTTTTCACAAATAAAAATCTCTTGAAACTCGAAGCCCAACGTTACGTCAATACTCAATATTATCAACAGGCTGTTTTTTAGATGTTACAGGATCACTAACACATATTACAGATTGTATATAAAAGATCCAAAGTACATAATAAATGATTTGTAAATTTCCAGGACAGGATATAACAATTAGTAGTTTATCTCGTTTAAAGTCCGCCATGGCAAGTTGCCTCGGAATTTTGGGTTAAAAAAGCAGGTATTTTAAACACAGCCTCGCATCTACGAGCCATTGTAGATGGCTGAATGCCAAATGAGTTTTGTGATGTAGTCCTCTTATGAAAAGGCAGATAGTGAGCGGTGCCACGGCGGAAAGATCTAGATACACAGGTATTTAACATTCTTTTTCATTTACAACGAGTCTTTGCAGCCCGAAGTACGGTTCTAAGGATGTTTGAATTGTAAATTATTAAGATTTTTGTAGCACCTTGTACTTAGCTTCGAATAATAAATATTTGAAATTGTTTTAATCCTAAAGCTTACAAAAGAGCGTACGATCAATGTCATACAGAGAAAGTAAATTAACACCAATTTTGCTATTGAAGAATTCTTTTGGGTCATTGCTATACTAACTTTTTTTTGTGGGGAAATCTTACGGATACTAGTGTATCACGGGGAATACAGTGATTATGTCGGACTTGATCTCCCACCGACTACAACCTCATGATAATCCACCTCGTTGCTTTACGGCTGAGTCCCGAGAACGCTTTCGTACACATCCACAACCCAGCCAGCGATGCCTGTCAAGCCAGGACACTGGTAATCTGGGACTCTGAGATGTCCATTACACTTTCGGAGATGCACCAGGAACACAGAGCTGCGCCTTCCACCTAGGGGATCTTTGTTCCACGGATGACATGCTCCCTGGGCCCATCTTCCGGAGGTCTTTTTCAGGGAGGCAAGCGCCGGTCATGAGCTAGCCGCCTGCGCCTAACTCGCCTGCGGCGGAGCGAATAAGAGTCCACGTCGTACTCCCTTACTCGCTCCGCCGCCATTAATGCTCTACTAACCTAACCTAACCTTACAAAAGCTTCCATTTGAAATACCACTGTTGTAAGTTGCTGCTATTCATGAAAGCAAAATAGATCCTGTATTACATCATTTGATGAACAAGCTAAAATTGTACCTACAGTAGTCGTGCGAGTTTAATACAGTCGGGGTTTGAGGTGAGAGGCGGGAGCGTGCCCCCACTACCCGCTACTTCTTGCCTCGAACGCCAGGAGTGTAGTGTTGTCTTTGATAAGTATCGCGCGCATTCGTTAATATCGATTCAGTTATATTTAGTGTGCTTGACAATAAAGCTTCAAAACTAATATTTTAATCAATAATAGCTTTGCCCCGTACCCTCTGTGTTGTTTCAGGGTTTAATTTACCTACTACATACCAAACGTTAGCGTTAGCGTTTAAATTAGCTCAATTTCATTTTTGTCGATTTTTAGTTTTTATCAAAATCGGTTTAGTAGTTACGAAGACGCATATGTGGTAACGAACATTCACATTTATGATTATATCATGTTAAATTTCTAATTCCAAGTTATCGACATATCACTAATTAATTACTAATTAGGTCACAACACTAGCTGCATTCCTAAGCTCCGCGTTCATCTCGCGCTACTACTGTACTTACGGCTCACTCCAACGTGTATGCATCTCCAGATTGTGATTATACCAATATCCAGTGGACGGATTGTCCAAAATAACAACAAATACTTCATAAAAAATCGGATCCATTATTATAAACTGACATAACTATTAATTGCCATACTCACGAAATTTTTAAGGACAAAGATAAAGACAAAAATGACGGATTTATGTGGATACGAGCCGTTATTCAGAGAGTTAATTATATATTAATATTTAATCGCCATATAATATTGCTAAAATAAACACGATTTTAATATTTGAGTAGGTCATTTACACCTCGTATTTACATTGTATTAATCCTGTGGTAATAGTATCACAGGATAGTAATTTACGTGTATACCTATTAAAATAAGAAGTTAACATGATAGGTAAATTATACATACCTTCTACATACAAATATACTATCAGATTAGCTCTTTCATAATAATATTTATTTAAAATTAGTATATTATGTATAACTAAACCATCGTTAATTTTAAACTACTATCATATTATCAGCACTTACTATAAAATGTGTTATGTGCGACGAAATTTTGACCCAGTTCTACTACGAGTATTAATACTACTAAGAAGCAAACTAGTAGAACAAACATCTTCAAGAAGCACTCTTATCGATACGACGCCATGATTACTATAGATCCACTTAACTTTTTAAAACCGCGTGAAAAATGTGGAACAAGTATTGCCCTCGGCCGTGTCATAAAACGTGGAGGTAATTTGAAGCGAGTGCAGTTTATATTTTGCAGCCAACAGTTCCGGTGTTCCGGGAGGGGAATAAAGCCGTCGCAGCGCCCTCTCTCGCCAGTCGCCGTATCAACATCATTTACGTTCTCCTGCACTTGGATGCAATTGTCACTCCATTCACTCAACTTTATTTGTCGCGTTTTGTAACAATAGTTCTATTCATGACTTTTTACCACAATTTTGTGTAATCTACAGTACGGTAACTCCATGAATCTTTGTGCGTATAATTATAATTGCCTTTAGTTTTTTATGATCCACAGTACCACTAATCTTTATGTAAGATATATTAAAATCATAATAAAGAGCGTTTTTGATAATGCCCTCATTATAATTTCTAACTGGCCCACTGTTGGACTCCATTGTTTTGCACAAAAAATACAGTATTCAGTATTTTTGAATAAGAAAGTTTGATCTTAGCATATACCAGTGCTGGATTTAGGCCTAGGCCCGTGAGGCCCGGGCCTAGGGGCGCCATGATTTTGGGGGCGGCAAAATTTTCAGAACCCCAAAAACTTACGAGCGGTAAAATATCAGAATTATTTGTACTAAAAATATTTTTATGGATTATTGTCACTGCAAAGTAATAAAAAAATTATAAATGTTTTTAAATGTTGAGTTTACCTTTTAATTTTTCGCTGCTATAGGAATTCTTTTTAATCTATATTACTTTGAAAACAAAAATATTAATTTTTATAGTGTATGCAAATTATTAATTTTTATAGTAAATTTAACCCATTAATGGCCCCCTACTTAGCTCGGGTCTCTCCCATGAGAAGGCCTAGAGTTTACTCCACCACTCTGCTCCAGTGCGGATTGGCAGCGGACAGTTAGACTTTCATTTCAAAAGACTAATTATCCGCTTTTTTACTTTCACCTACCCGAGATTGGTCTCGTTTTCGGCTAATATAATAATATTATTATAGATAAGTGTTACGATAAAATTGTAAAAAAATTAAAAAAATAAGATGGCCGCCGAGATATTTTAATTTAAAATTTTTCAATTTAAGAGGTGACTTTGAGGGGTCGGAATGCATTGGGGTTTTAACGTTTAAAATAGTCATTTTCAAAAAACTATAAAATTCAGCGTTGCCATTGCTATAAAAAAATATCATTTTTCATAAATATTTTTTTTTGGATCTAATATTTCTTCATTATACATATAGGACGTTTGTAGGTATGTACTGATAGTTTGTGAATTTTGGTGAAAAAAAATTTTGTGTTGCCATATTTGCCATACAAAAAATAATAATTTTCATACAAATGTATTCGTTTTTCGAATTTTGAGGCTGTTGTGACTTGTCTCCATTTGGTGTCTTCATAGTGTATGAGGTGTTTGTAGGAACTGATAGTTTGTTATTGATGGTGAAAAAATATTTTAATGTTTCCATACGAAAAATAACATTTTTCATACAAATGTATTTTTGCATGTTGTATTTCAGGCCATGTTTATTATATAAACTAATAAAACGTTGTATTTAAGTTAGTAAAATTTAATACGTAATAATTAAAATTTTAATAAATTGCATGTTTATTTTCTATAGTCACCTCCTCATAGAGCGAAAAGGGCGGCATATCTTATGGGGCCTAGGGCGACATCAAACATAAATCCGCCACTGGCATATACACAGTTCGAATTCTCAGACATCACGCACCATTAACAGTAACAGTTTTATTTTATTAACTAGTATTGTAACGATTATCTAAAAAGCAATCAGTATCATTTCAACTATACTCGTAGTTAATAGCGCAATATTCGAAACTGATATTATCCACATTGACATTGACAAAATGTGAATTCATTTCGGACTATCATTTCGTTTTTAAATAGAAATGAAACTGGAAGTATGCTTATTAAAGGGAACTCCACAAGTGACTATCGTGAAGTGCCGTCCGTGTAATCGTCATTCATAGAGCACTCTCCACAAGGATGCTTCGCGCCGGCTCCAGCGAAACACGTGTTGGGTCGAACGTACTCCATCATACTGACGGTAATAGTCCGTCTTGTGTAAACAAACAATTTACGGTACAAACGAAAACATTAGTTTTGCTATTCAAACTGTTTTGTTGTTCAAGCGTTACCGTAGCAATTGAAATATTAAATTAGAACACACAATTACGTCTTAGTTTTAGCATGCAATATAGTTTCTAATTTCTCCGAAATATTTTTATTTTAAAATTTTATATTATAGCTGACTCGACTGTTGATATAGATGTTGACCCTATAATTATTGCCTAGTTAACATTATTAGGTAATAAACTCATTTTCTATGGTGTCTACCAATCTGCACTTGACCAACGTGGTAGACTATGAATGGACTGTATCCCTCACACTGTGAGGAGAATCCCGAGCCCCACAGTGGAACGAATATGGGTTATTACTGAAACTCATTTTCAGTAGGTAGCACCAACTCTGTTCTTTATTTAGACACTTTATGAAAACTACACAGCGCCCGTAAATTCATAGTTAAAGCCGGTTTCTGAGCGTGTTTTATTTAACTAGCGGTTTACTCGGCTGTTACACTATCATAACAAAGTTGTTATTACAATAATAAAGTTTGTTCTTTGCTTTCTGTTAGAGCATAACGAGAAGCAAGACAAACTTAGTGTTCAGTAATCTGGTAGCAACTCGACAAGAGGCGGTGGTCTCTGCACCAGTTCCATTATTTACGGTAACGGTTTGCGAGCATTTCCAGACAAATGAATTGGACAATAAAGCGGCAAGCACCCGTCAACTTTTCCGTAATGAAACTTTTTGATAATAAAATAAAATGAGGCCACGGAAAACTTTGCAAGCTTAATCTTTCATCAGTTGTTCCTGTTGTTTTCGGCGGAGAAACCGAGCTCTTTGAACACAACGTAACTTATCCTACGTGAAGAGAGACACTGTAAGTAGAGCTTTTTAAAACGTTTTACAAAACATATAATACAAAGATAACAAGACACGACTATGAATTACATAACAGTATAACCACAACTGCATTAATTAATTGCAGTTTTATTTCACCAATTAGTACCCAAAATTAATGTTATTAGCGAATTATAATTAATTGAAGCAAACCACGAAGATCATTAGATTATAGTATACATCGTGGTTTACAATCAATCCATTGCTTAAATACATTATTTGTTTTGATTACTCTTTTTAGGGTTCCGAAATAAAATCGGAACCCTTATGGTGAACGCACATTTTATCGGTATCGTCCGCGCCGTACGCATCGCATTTGTATGAAATCATAATTATGAGAGCCCGATGCGTGGCCTGACACGCGTAATGTATTTATCAGACATATAAATACATACCAATTTACAGATACACAACTTACCTAGTTCAAATAGAAACGTTATATTTATCTATACTAATAATAAAGAGGAAAGATTTGATTGTTTGCATTGAATAGGCTCCGAAACTACTGAACCGATTTGAAAAATTCTTACACTGTTGGAAAGCTACACTATCCCCGAGTAACATAGGCTATATTATATTTTCAAAAAAATTAGGGATCCTTAATAAAACTCCGATAATGTAACCCAAGGTGTAAAAAATAAAGAAAACCGAAGCAAAGCGAGGGCGGTTACTCGTTATTAATATAAGCAATCGTTTAATGCATGAACAATGGATCTGATGTAGAAAATTTAAAAATATTAGTTTTCTCAGGTACCTACATTTTATCTTATGTTTTCACTTTTCAGTAGCATGATAGAAAGTATGCTAATAAATAATTCATATTTCACAATTTGGTTTGCGTTCTATTTCCAATTAATGACAAAATAATCCTCGTACATTAAGCCTAAATAAGAATCTCTGAAGTTGAAATTAAGTTATATCGTTCACTGGAACAAGAACATTACTTTTTCTCAAAATCGAATAGAGAATCTTTACAGGAAAACACTCTATATCCTTTCAAAAATAAATAGAGGACAACATACCGATTGTTACACAACTAGATCGAATCCAGCTTAATAGGAATCGGTACCAGAATTACAAACAGCTATGAGAAGACAAGCAATCATAGTTGCTATTGAGCAAGGCAATCAAAATATCTGAACTAATCCAACAATTTGGAGGTAATTTTGGCTGTACAAATTGGATGAAATTGAATGAATAAATAAATAATAAATAATCGCTCGGAAACTTAATAACCACGCTAGTTCCCCCTGTATTGTGGGTGGTATATTATATACTAATAAGATTATATAAACATCCAAGAGTACTTAATATTTATATGACACATAGATGCAGTTTCAGCCGGGAATCGAACACGGGGAATTTTCAGAGTTGAGGGACTGAGCTAGAAGGTTAATAATAAAGATATTTTTAATTACGTAGCATTTTCTACTGAATATAGGAAACAAAGTATTCTCTACGACCTTAAGAATTAGCAGTTTATTCGCAAGATAAAGACATAAATAGATATATTTTGGTCAAATCTAAAATTATCTACAGAAACGTGTTTTTTAAATAACCCGTCATTCCTAACTCTACCATTACTTTAGATAGCTAGGGAAACCGTATTACGACATGCATAAGTACCGTCGGAATTAACCTGGGTGATACAGTGTACAGCGATCTTCACAGGAAGGAACTGGCGCCATAGCCTCGTCTAAAAATATGGCTACCAAAAGTATGTTGGGCATGTTTTTAAAGCCTATTCCACGATACGCTACACGTTACGATATGCGAATAAAAACATAAATAACCCTTACTTAAATGAAAGGAGAAATATGTATTTTTAAGAGTTAATTTGGAACTTTATAGGTATAATAAAGATGTTAATCCTGCCTTCCAGCTCTATACTAAAATAAAATAGCTCTGAAATATTATCTCGTGGAATCTTCAAAACAAAACTCGACAAGCGCTGGATTGATTGCCAGAAAAAGACGCCTATGAAAGAGATACCACCGAAAACCATACAAACAATGAACGAGCGTAAGTACCATGTTTTCATCTTTTATTTTCAGTAAGAGTATCCACATCTACAAAAGCTTTTATTCACCAAAAATTACAATTTATTATTCCGGAACATAGGAACGCTTGCAACGAAAATCTGCACTACATTTACCCTTTCCATGTGCAAGTTCGTAAAAATGCGCAGAGTTAACTATTATCGAATTCACGTAGCGTTCGATAGCGCTCTCATATTTTGTGTAGAATTCACGCTAGGAAATGGAAGCAGATGTTAAAAATTGTTGTGTACCATTCGAGTGGATAGGTATCGACGTCACGATTCACGCGTGGAGAAACGCCTGAACGTGACCGACGCTCTTATCCCAACTTACCCTTATCCAACTTACCCTTATCAGTCAAACAGTCGCCAATAGAAACTTTACACGAGTTCCGTTCGAATACAAACAGAATGCTCCTTGTAGGATAAACTTTACCATCATAGATTCATTGTTCAGTAACTTTAATGACTGTTGTACTTGATTTTTAATAATATCTTATCCATTTATATGTATTATAGTTAGTGGACCGCCCGGCATCGCCTGAGTTGAATAGTTATTGGGTGGCCCCGAGTTGCCATCGTTACCGCTTCGCTGACCGGTACCGTAATTTTATTTTTATAACGCGAAAATACTTATTTTTTTATTTTTTGTTATCTCCTATGACTCCTAACATTTTATTTATATGTACGAGTATAGTAAGTACAAAGGACAAATGTGTTTCAAAATATATATGTAGCTATATTTCAGATAAAAACGTATCTACCTATTTATTTGCACATAATTTATTACATTTTATTCATTTTTGTCAGTTATTATACAAATTTCATGTGTGAACCTTGTTTTGCGATATTATATTTAAATTAGAATGATTTTCGTTTATTGCAATAGTTTAACAAATGCTGTAAAAACTCGCCAAGTTTTGAACAGAATCTTCGTTTTCATGTATCTGTTAATCCTCAGGATTAAATTCGTTTTCGTGGATGAAACATGCCATAATAGAAAAATTCATCTAATTTATTAAGTTTTTTCGATTCCGGTTTATTGTTACCGAAGCCAACCTAACTTCCAAAATATTTAATGTTTGTCCCCGTTACGTCATTAGTAGGAAGTAACTATAGATAATGTAGATTCTCGACAAGGTTCCCTTCGGCGTTCGCGCGTGATGAACCGAAAAATATTAAGCTGTCGGCTTCATTTTAATGAAGCCTAAGAAAACAACTCTTGGGTATAATATGAAGGTATAATCCCATAAATGTTTAATGTGGCAATACTTAAATATTTTTCCACTCGTATTTACAATCTTTTTGCGCCTACTAAAACTTTATGTTTTACAATCACAACAAAAGGAGAGAACAGCTTGAAAAATTTCGATACAAAAATACAATCAAATTTTTTTCCAACAATATACCTTTAAGTACAGTATATTAGTACCAACAATTGCTTCATACATTGTCATGGTATCAAAAGAAGTAAAACAGCCTGAAATATTCGATTTCAAATATTTCAAAGATTTTCAAAGATTTTATTAAACACTAGGAAATCGCCCTCGCTTCGCTTCTAAAAAAGTAGTATAAAAAAAATATAATATAGCCTATGTCACCCGGGGATAGTGTAGCTTCCCAACAGTGAAAGAATTTTTCAAATCGGTTCGGTAGTTTCGGAGCCTATTCAATGCAAACAATCAAATCTTTCCTCTTTATAATATTAGTATAGATAAACAAATTACAAATATTGAATAGGGATGTTGACTAATTTTAGGATTCAATTTTATTTTATAGATATAACCTCAATATTCACTAAAAAAATATTATAAAAATAATTATCTTCAATTTAAAAACAAAAATTGATAAATAAAAATCACTATCAAATTTGCCATCAAAAACGTCACGTGACGTCATTGAACGATATTCAATACTATCTGTCTACTAAGTTTGTTGAATTTCCATATAAAATTGTTCCAATGACGTCATATTCTCAAAATGGCGTTTGAGGTCACGTGACAGTGAGTACAATTTTTAGCATTTTAAATTAATGATATTTAATTTATTGTGATTGATTTCAATAAAAGAATCATATATTAGGCCTTTAAATGTTACCACTAATATTTTAGACATAAATTTATATTAATTTATAATTAGTGTCAACATCCCAATTGTTCGTAAATGACTGCAAAAGTTATCAAACTGTGGCGCAGCCATTTACGCCCACCTCTAGACAAGGGAGAAGTATGTTCTATTAAGACTATTTATTATACTTAGATTGCTTAGAACTAACAATTTGAACTTAAAAGTTAAAGTTACTTAGGATAAAGTTAAAGTTAATAAGAGTGTAGGTACATTAGTTAATCATCACAAATATCAAACATAAATATATAGATACCTAAATCAATACATTATTATTAAATAAAATTAAAATATATCACTTATGATATTTCATCATTGAAATTCTTTTGGATTGTAGTCACTTTGACACATAATATTATAACAATATCCGCCGAAACGAAGTTTTTTCAAAATGGGGTTACTTGTTGGTATACCACAAGTTTCAATGACCTTTACACAATATAATATTGATGACTGATGGCAAGTCACACATCTCGTTATAAATTCAAAGTAATGAAACTAACTAATAATCGTAACCGAAAATCCGAAATATTTTCAATGGAATTATACCAATTGATTCCCCGTAATTATAGTTCATATTAATTTTGTTAATAAAAGTAATAAAACCGAATTGCCGTATCAAACCAAAAAAGGCAAAATACATTCTCTCCTCCGCTCTAAGTTATTTACATAAAATTGTCAACGTCGCATCTCTACCACACTTCCACGCTTATTAGGCCAAGGACAGCTTAATTTTGTCATTTATTGTCACCATACCAATTGTCTGAGTTCTGTGTCAGCTACCTTATATATACATAAATGGTTAAATGTATTAATTTCAAATGTATCAATTACACGATTTTTTATTGCAAAAATTTTTGTGATCTCACTTACAGGCACACTCGCATAGCCTCTCGCTATTAGCTCAAAGCAATTTTCACCCTCTCGATGTCCGATTAGTGTCCAATCCTTCATGCGTATGATGACAGTACAATATTTCCATGACTCATCCTGGGTTATCACTAGAATTACAAAAATTGTTCAAGACACATAACCTAACCGGACCTTAACAAGGTAAGCATTAGGAAATCCTTTTTATTTATTGAATAACTGCTACAATTGTTGTAACTTTAGTAAGTAAATAAATTAATTAATTAATAAACGCTTACATATTCATACCCATACCCCCGCAGTAGATTTTAACCTATGTGGCGGGTGGCATGGACAACACATATAACACAAAAACGCCCATGACCCGAGTACAAATATTTATCTATCACATAAATATCTGCCCCAGCCGGGAATCGAACCCGAGACCCTTCACTTCGCAGGCAGGGTCGCTACCAACTAAGCTACAGGGTCGTCATTAGATAGTAGTTTTTAATTCATTAGACTAGACTTTAAACGATGGTTCAGTAGATTAAAAAATAAAAAATATTTTTTTCAATACTCTTCTTCTCTATAGGCCGGAATTCGGCATCGCCGATGCCTATAGAGTGTGACTGATGTCCGCGGACGACGTTGACCACTTATTATAATTATCAAGTGGTTCGTAGTGGCTCATAGGCTCAGTTATTTGCTAGTTAGGACTAATTTTGAAAGGTTTTGATCAAGAAGTATCTTCTGCAGATTCTTTAGACGACAATGAGTACAGGGAAAAAATCTTGATGTCGGCTTTAGTAAGTACCTAATAGCAGGTATATTCTAAAGGAATCTATTCTTAGAAATCATAACTATAGTATAGGCAATGAAATTAGGTCACAACTTCACTAGCATCGAAAGAATAGTTAAGGTTTGAGAAAAATTTAAATATCTGGGACATTGAGAAAAATTTGTAAAACTAAGACGAAGTAGTTAAACTTTACTTCTCCGCAAACTTTACTGAAAACCTATTTTAGGTCAATACAATATTTTTTCAACTCTATATTTTTAGTAGATTAATAATATTATAATATACAGCGATGTATGTTATCATGATAATTGAGTTGATACGTCACACATCAATACTTTTCATAGCAGCTATCTTATAATGTTATTAGTGGAAATAAGAGCCGACGAGCTAAAAAAACAAGCATTTAAAATTGTATGTTTGTTTAACGCCCCAACTCAGAGTCACTAACGGATACTTAAATCGCTCCTTAGTACAGAATTTGTATGGTAATTCTTTACTAAGGATCGATTTAAGAAATCGTTAGTGACTCTGAGTTGGGCGTAGGCGCTGTTGGGTTGAGGGGTTCCCTCATCTAGAGACAACCCTAAGCGAAGTATCAGTAAAATGCATTGTTATTGAAACCAAAGCAATATGTGAAACGACTCCGTAAGATGAGAGTACCTATAAAGTAGTTTTAGCAAACATAATACAAACTATCGAATAAAGCAAGTTTAATAAAAGCTTGTAAATACGATATTCTCATGAATTTTTTTATAAAATACACCTATATCGTAAGTGGTCCGCGGCTGTGTTGTAAACTTAATTACTCCATGTACAGATATAATACCCTAGAGTCACATTATGCTTCATAAATATCTTGCTATGTGTGCTTATGATTTTGTTAATCCATTGTAATCAAAACTTAAACAGATTTAATGTAATGTGATTTTAATTAATGAAAAATATTATATAATTTTATTATTGTTGTATGTTAATCCGGTAATCCGGACTTGTCTTTTCCGGCGGAAAATTCCGTACTATAGGCAGTCATAGGCAGTACAATCTTCGCCGGCCGGCAATCTTTTCTTTTACTAGAAAAATGTAATATTTTAAAAGCTTATATGAAAGTATTTTGATAATAGTTAACCGTTTGAGTACATCACTATACATTTGGATTTATCATAGTCACTAACTTCATTTTATAATAGTAAATGATTTATTTTAAGTATTTATCTGATAATTTTGAACCATACTAAATCTATATTATTTAAATTTCCACGTAGACCACGACCAAGTGACAGTTAACACGGATGCCACATTTTGGAGTACCATGTATATGCAGACAACTGCAATATCTCATAAAGTAAACGTAATTAGTCAAAATTAAATATACATAATGATGCCTTATTAAATAGGAAATAAAGTAGTAATGAAAATTTCAACAATCTTGGTTTAAAAATAACAAAATGGGAGCATTTCTCCTTTCATCCGCTCTCCTGAAAAGTAGCTGTTTCGTATATAACTCTTTTTACTTTGCACCCGTCGTTAAAGCTACACCATCGTCGTTCATTTTCAGTTACTTGTAGCTTCAACTAACTGGAAAGTTATATGGTTAAACTGTGCAGACTAACTCTAGCGTGACATGTTCTCTAGGAAACTCGCGTGCCAGTCGGTGAATGGGCCACATGGCCACTTTAAACAAGATGAATTGAGACTTCCTAAGCATTAGGTTATTCAAATGGCTTGGCTTGCCTTCAACCCATTAATGGCCTACTACTGGGCACCGGTCTCTCCACTTGAGGAGGCCTAGAGCATACTCCACCACGCTGCTCCAGTGCGGATTGATGGAGGGGTTAGTGGCCAACCTGAGTGTCGGAAGTTTTCAAACCGCCCGAGGGCCTCCGATATGGCTTAACGACTGTTATCTTGTGATAACAACCGGGACCGACGGCTTTACGTGCCCTCCGAAGCACGGAAACGCTCAAGAATTTTTTGCCACTAGCGGTCACCCATCCAACTACCGACCGCGCCCGCTGTTGCTTAACTTTGTCGATCACTTAGGATCGACGCAAGCCGGTGGGCTATGAGGTTATTCAAACATCTAGGTTGAATAGGCGATATTTGGTACTGTTGGTGTTATTGATCGACACCAAGACGGTTTTGAAAAATATTTTTTTCTTTAAATTGTTATTACTACTATTTTGTCTGATTATGAATTTCATGTTAGCGATATTATTTACCACTTTGTGGACATTTGTCAACAAGGCCTGTTCGTGCCGCGATGCTATCTAAAACGGCAAACAATTTGTGAACTTTGTTTTTGCTATGAAAGTATACAGTAAATTATGCGGGTATATACAATACGTACATTGTCCAATGTATCGGTATTGCCAGATTCAATAAAGTTAAACTTCAAACTTTTTATAACTTTTGCAGAATCTTTGTGGGTACACAGAATTTCACAACTACGTTGAAACTTCGAGTTGATACAATTTTAAGAAACCAGAACTAAAACTATACTGAAGTTTCAATAGACATAATACGACACGACCAATAACAGTATTATTAATCATGAACGGATATAACAAGTAACTTTAGCAATCGATAGTTGGATGGCAAGATACTATGTTGTTGGTTCCGAATGTTATTATTATTAGTTTGCCGTTTACCGGGCCAACCCAAGTATCGGAAGCTTTCATGCCACCCGAAGGCCTCCGACGTGGGTTAACGACTGTTCCTGATAACAACCGGGACAGACGTCTCTACTTCCTATGCATAAAAGCATAGCATTCCTAAGCATGAAAATTTTCGCCATTAGCGGTCACCAACTACCGCTCTATCCAACTACCGACCGCGCCCGCTGTTGCTAGACCAGCTAGACCCTGTGGATTATGCGTAGAATCGACACAAACCGCCGCGTCGGTTCTTCAACAACCCGAACGCTTCAATCTTAATTGCACACAATAAGACAACCTAGCTACAATTAGGATACAAATGTGTAATTGGCGGCCTAATCAAGGCAGTCCGTCCAGGCAACCATTTGCTTGGAAATCTTGAAATGAAAATCAGGACTAAAATTTATATAATTAGTACCCTTTTATTTCTTTAATCTGAGATTAGTACCTACTCGCCGTCTACTCGTACCTACGTCTATTTTGAATTAGATGACAATTTTACAGTGTCACATTTTTATGTTTTGTCGCCAATTTTGTCGCGTTATTTTTTTCTGTTGAGTTTTACCTTACTAAAAACTAGTTTTTACTGCAACATACGAGTATATTTTGATGATTAACTTTCGTACGTATGCTGGAAGTTTTTTGTTTCTCCCACATTGTATAAAAGTTATCATCGGACTTGAAACTTTGCCAGTGGAATATTATAATTATTATGTATTTTTAGGTGTTTTAAAAATGGTTTGAAATTATAGAACTAAAACTCTACCAGAAACTATTTTTTTAAGAAAAAAAATATTTTATAGATTTAAAAATGTTTTTCTAATTAATGATAAATATTTAAGTTATATTTTGCGATCCTAATCATTTTATAATACTTTTTATTAAATTATTAACAGTTTCGTTTCAGTTTCGTAATATACCTAATAATGCAAATATACCTTTTTTCAAGAATTTTAAAATGATACATGGCAGTAAAAATATTTCAATTTATGTGTATTGGTGGGCATTTTTCACCCTCTTTTTAATTTTACTTACATAATTTTTACTTAATATTTAAATAAAAGAATTAATTCCATCTTGCTCAGTAGCCATTCTGTAGCAAGACTAAAAAAGTTTACCTGAGTTAGGTACTTTAGGCTAATTATAATAATTATTTCAAAGGCCAACAGATACTGTCCGAGTCAACCGTGAGGTTTCAAAGTGGTCTGAGTTATAATATTATAATATCTTAAATCTACTATCTTCTATTATTCAATGTAATTAACTTAGTAATTTTATTTTTTTTCTTCTTCTCCTATTTTCCTTCTTTCTTTTTACCTATGCTGCATTCATCTTACACTTTTTGGTTTTACAACATATTTAATTTTATTTATCTATTGTATTATATTTGGTTGCATATGAGTATCTGTTATATAAACATACATATATTGGAACTTTCCAAACTTTAAACTTAAATTTCTAACAATATTGTACCGCCTTTAAATGTTTTCTGTACATCCTGAAGGTTGACTGTTAGAAAATGTTTTTTTCTATTTTCTATTTAGCATTAATTCCGCCAATTGTACCACTCTTTGGGGTTCAACAAAGATTAAATAAATGAATAAATAAGTATGATAAAAGGTAGAATAAAAGGCCAATGTACTAACACCGATATTAGGTACACTGGTGGCGTGGTTACACAATACTCGTAATTTGTGTCTCAATTTGATATAATCAAAATGCTCAATCCTGAAAACCACTAATCCTATACGTACTTGATTGCATATACTATCTAATAATTAACCTGATAACACTCGGACTCACGGTAATTGCATTTCCAAGTACATCGTATTGGCTATATCGAATATAATCACATCATATAATCGCCTGTACCTACAGAGACAGACGTATCATGAGTAATACAATGTGCAGATTACATAATTAACATATATCAAGTTTGACTGTTTTGTTAAATGAAAGAAGTCAATCAATTATGTTCATTTTGCTAAAGTATTATTTTAATAAAAAGTTTCGGAAGTAATACATATTTAAAGTATTTACTTTGTGAATTATCAATTATTACTTACATAAAATTATTCAAAACATGTCGAAATTAATGATACTCACTTCAGAAGACTAGATGTCTAATGCCAGTAGGAACCTAATGCGTTCCTACTTTAACTAGTAAAATTAACAAGTCTTGTGATGGTTTAAAGGTGCCACTGGCGCCACTGCCACTTACAAAAGAAGTAATAATAATATACATATACTTACCTACTCATAGCTCAAATTGTATTCGTGATTTTATCTAAAACATACTTATTCAAATAACTCATCCTCTAGAGTATACATCCAAGCGAGATATCTCAAATAGAATGTGACAAAGAAGGGAAACTCATACACTAAGATTTTCTTTACTACGATGCCATTAATATATTAATCGTGACATCCCAACCCAGTCTCGAGAACAATTTTTAATATCAATCTGGTACAAATATCTGCCCTAACCCTAACAGGATTCGAACCAGGGAATCGAAGCCTCTGTTCGGCAGGAAGAGGCCAACTGAGATTAGTTTGTCCTTTATTCTGTCTGGTCCTTCTGAGAGAGTGGTTAGTGTGGTTACGGTACGGGTATCAATATATGTACCTAAGTATTTTGTAGGTAAACTCAGAAACTTGTATACCTTTCTTGAAATCTAGTTTAAAATAAAATAAACGGTTTATTACTAAAAATATTATACTACTGCTAATATTAATGCGAAAGTTTGTATGGAAGTTTATTACTCGTTCACGTAAAAACTACTGAATGGATTTTCATGCAATCTAGCGCACAGTAAGCAAAGCGCTAATCGTACATACTTGAATCGTAAACTGTATCATATTAATTAACATTATCGTCCATTAACGAAAACCGATACTCTCATGACGATGAAAAATTCAAATTGGTCGGCTGATAGGTAGGTATTCATTCCATTTATGAATTCGTATCGACGCTTGAAAGGAAAAATTGACAGCGAAATTGAGCTAACTGTACAGGAGAGCAGTTTAGAGTTGGAATATTTAGAAAAAATCATATATTTTTTTGTAATCCTCCTACCGACGTTATTCTTACTGTTTCGGAATCCTTATTTTATCATCTGTATTGTGGCATATACAACAACTTTTCTAAAAATTCAACTTAAAACTGCTCTCCTGTAAAGTTAGCTCAATGTCGCTTAGTCAATTTTTCCTTTCAAGCGTCAATATAGAATTTTAAAATTCAGAAGTTGAACAGAAGAACATATGCAAACAAGTTGCTTGTGTGTCGTTATAACTTTCTTTCATTTTTGTCTTTGTGAATATCTCTTTGTATCTATTATAAATACAAGCGGACAATACAGCTGGAACAGTTCAAGTTCGCGAGTGGAGGACGCGAGTTCGCCATTCTATGAAACAAGCTCGAGTGTTCAATGGCCTGAGCAAAAGTCGATGCAAAATTCAGCCGTTCACCATTGCCAATATCATGAACGGGGTCATACATTGACAATGGTACAGGCATACACTGTTAGTCTTTGTAAGGAATTTATATAGCTGGTAATATACATTAATCTAAGTAAGTCGCTATACTAAGTACGAGTACTACTAGTAAATCTTTCGGAATATACGAGTATAATCTCTACGGTTTGATTGGCTTTGTTATTTGAATATTTGCTAAATATAGTATTAAAATTAGGTTTTACTAAATACCTCATCGCAAATTCCAAATAATATTACTTATCTATACTAATATTATAAGTAAAGAGGAAAGATTTAATAGTTGTTTGCATAGAATAGGCTCCGAAACCACGGAACCGATTTGAAAAATTCTTTCACTATTGGCCTGTTGGGAAGCTACACTATCCCCGGGTGACATAGGCTATATTATATATTTTTTTAGTATTTTTCCCGAAGCGAAGCGAGGGCGATTTCCTAGTAATAACTAAAAAAGATAGCTAAATAAACCACGAAACACTCGGTAAAACCCTCTAATCGCTTACGATAACCTAATGACCTGGAAACGCAGAAACAGTGTAAGTTGGTTTCATGACAAGCTGCAATAGCGGATTTCACTTTGAAAACCAAATTGTGAGCGTAACTGAGCTTTCCCCTGCACGAAACATAAATCTTGATTAATATAGCTGCTTATTTATAAATTAGTATTATAATTACTAAAAATATCTTAGCATAAAATTAGGGGAATTTGAAATCAACACCTAATACTCGTAGTAGGTTAGTAAAAAACCGGTCACGTCCAAGTCGGACTCGCGTGGAAGGTTTCGTATTATGTAAATGTGTAATTGTATTCCTAAAGATTTTCAGTTTCCTTTTAAAATAAAAGGCACTTTTCCTTTTAAAATAAAAGGTATTTTTGAAAATAAAGATCGATTACTGGCTGTATGTAAAGGCCTACTGCAACTATTTTTTTTTTATATAAAAAGTGAGAATTTACATAAAATAGCAAAAAATATTTGATTAGTAATTTCCATTCAAGTAATAGATATAAAAGTAATAGATAGAAAAGTAAGACGTGAATTCACAGTTCTCTCTACGGTGTTGATTTTAGAAAAGACAGTTTAAAGAAATATATATTTTGGAGCTTTCGAATGTACACTTGAAAGCTTGAAACGCTTGAATGTGTCTTTTCTTCTCGTTTTCGATAAGACATATGGTTTATCCTGTCGCTGAGTCGCAATATCTTAACGTTATTGGTTTTTTTCAACGTTGATTCAGCGCTTTTATACTAAAACTGCAGTATCGGAGTGATGTAATATAAGACCAACCTCAAAGTAAGATTTCTTATTTTCTATTAGGAAGACAGTTGTAGAGAATATTGTAAACTTTTAATCTTTGTATGTGTAGTTTTGTAAGCATAATAACATGATTAATCGTATCTACTACAGAAATGTTCCTATATAGTTACAATACTCTACATACATTGTTACACAGAAAAACTAACATACTTACTTGGTCTATTAATTGCCAATCAAACTATCTCTACAATCACATCGTCAATATACATACATACTTACATACATGAATTCATGCATACGTGCATGCATACTTACAAACTCACGGGCTGTAATTATCCTCCCTATGGTTTCGCCGTAGCCGGGTTTAAAACACTTTTGGTATCATCATAAAATATTTATAAAATGTGATGATAAATTAACCAGTTCGAATAAATTATTTGCGTTGCAGACTTGCAGTAAATTACACGTATAACAGTGACCTCATTTTATTTTTAATTGTCCATGAAGAGCTGAGTATTCATTTGCACTTGCAAGTTAAGGCAAATTCGGGAAATAAAACGAAACCTATTGCCAATTAACGATATTACGATAACATCGGTATCGTATCGATAGGTTAATATTTAGTTACCTTATGGTTGCATACAAGTTATTTGTTCTTTCTCTCTGTCTTTCTACTTGGTTAGTGATAGAAACGCATCATTGATGGCTTTGGTATTACTGATGTGCATGTGCGACGATGAACATACACCATAGGTTATAGTATGTTGCCTGTTTACATAAAAACCTCGTAAAATATTAATAAGAATAAATTTATTGATGAATACACGAAATCTACAACATTAGTACTTTACAAAAAAAAATATGTACCAGAATATAATATAACCAGAATATTTTGTAGTAAGCATATTCAATCAAAGCAATCACCTTCCCCATTGTTTCTACCATGAAAAGCACCCTCAATATCTTAATGGGTGTAAAGAAAGCCATGCATAGATCTCCTTCTTGAAGGTACCCAGTGTACCTCGGAGACACTAAGGATAAAAATTGTAGGACCGATTACATGTAGGTAGAATACGGAGCAAGAATTGACGCGATAAATGTGTTTCAAAACGAACGAGGTGTGGTGTTAATGGTTTTACGTTACGCGCATCGAGTGGTGAAAATAAATCGACAGGTGCAAAGTAAAAACGTTATCCGCAAAGTAGATATTTTGTAGATAACTCTTTTTACTTTACACCCATCGAAATCTGTAGGTACCAAATCAAGCAAATATCCTGCTAACATTATAAAAGTGAATGTTTGTATGTACAGTCACGAGCATAAATATATGACTATGGACACGTCAGCAATAATATCTGCCCAAGAATGCGTTCAATAATATCTGTCTGCACGGACGCAACAAAAATATCTGATATTCATAGACAGCATATTAAAGTGACGACAAAATTATCTGATAAAAAAGTGCATCAAAAAATTGTGACAACCGCCCAAAGCAAAAATATGTGACAACATTTATAGTCACAAAATAATGTGATCACTCTTAGAGTGCAAATATATGTTTGCCGTTTACTAATTCTACATTTCTGTAAGCATTTGCATTGATTCCTCAATCATAATTATGCATAAATATATGACGTTCAATAGTAGGCAAAAATATCTGACGATCTTTTATTTTTTATACTTTTGGAACGAAGTTCCTTATCGCGCGTTGTGAAAGGGGGCTAGACGGAAAATTTTGACACTTTTTGATTTTACGAATGACAACACTTTTTTTGAAGTGATTCACAGAGTTTTACAGAGATGGTACTGTACAATAGCTTTTTATTTTACACGCTTTATATTAGCTTCCCCTGTATGTTTGTTTGTCTGTTTATTTGTAACTTCTCTTTGGACTTGATTTTGACCCACTTCAAACGGTCAAATTTCTTTCAAACTTCGTAGAATTATCGAGGATCGATGAAGGTTTAATATTTAAAGAAAAAAAAAGAAAGAAAGAAAAACCTAACTACATGCTTTAATTAGCTTTTAATGGTCAGATTTCTTTCAAACTTCGTAGACTTATCGAGGACCGATGACAATTCAATACTTAAAGAAAAAAAGAAAGAAAGAAAGAAAGAAAAACCTAATTACACGCTTTGATTAGCTTTAAACGGTCAGATTCCTTCAAACTTCGTAGACTTATCGAGAACCGATGACAATTCAATATTTAAAGAAAAAAAGAAAGAAAGAAAGGAAAACCTAATTACACGCTTTAATTAGCTTTAACTGGTCAGATTTCTTTCAAACTTCGTAGACTTATCGAGGACCGATGACAATTCAATATTCAAAGAAAAAAAGAAAGAAAGAAAAAAAAACCTAAATTTCATTTTACGAAATCAAACAAAAAAATTAAAAAATAAATAATAGTTTAAAAAAACTAAAAAACACGCTTTTATAGAAAATCCAAGTAAAAAAATAGACAATAAATTTGAATTAAGCGTGGGTGTTTAATTAAAGCGTGGGGTGCTTTTTAATATATTATCAAAATGATAATCCTTCTACTCATTGAGACCATGCACCTCACGCTTTTATTACAATTACACGATTCTTAATTCAAATTTATTTTCTATTTTTTTTAGTTGGGTTTTCTATAAAAGCGTGTTTTTTAGTTTTTTTAAACTATTATTTATTTAGGTAATTAAAAACAGTTTGTTTTTGATTATTTTATTAACCAACGAAAAAAAAGAAGGAGGTTCTCAATTTGACACGCATATTTTTTTAATGTATAATGACGCAGCAATCAGCACAGGGTGGTCTGATTCTGATGATTCTTTTTTTAATGGATAGGATATGTCTTGAAGTTGCTGTTATTTTTTTTTGAAAAATTTTATTCCTACCCTAAGGTACGAAAATAGGGGATAATTGATTGTTCACCCACGGAATTTTTACCCGTTACCCCAATAATTTTGTACTGGAAGATCCGATTTCAACGATTCTTTTTTTATTGGATAGGTAGTGTATGTATAATAGCAAAAAAGCAAAGCAACAACCCATAATTGTCCCACTGCTGGGCTCGGGGTCTCCTCTCACAATGTGAGGGGTACAGGCCATAGTCTACCACGCTGGCCAAGTGCGGATTGGTAGACTTCACACACCTTTGAGAACATTATGGAGAACTCTCAGGTGTGCAGGTTTCCTCACGATGTTTTCCTTCACCGAAGCAAGTGATAATTAACTTGTAATACACACATAATATTTGAAAATTAGAGGTGCGTGCCAGGATTTGAACCCGGGCCCCCGCGTTCGGGAGACCAACGTTCTAACCAATAGGCTATCACTGCTACTCATAACTACGCTACGCATAACTTCAAGGTATACGTGTATGTATTACCTTGAAGTTATTCTCATTAAAATTTGGAAACAAAATTTTACCCCTAAAGGTATAACAATAGGGGATGATTGATATTTGATCTACTACTTTTTTACGTGGTAACTGAATCTACCACCCATTACTTATAAGTAATAACTTATATGTAACTGACTGTATACAGTACACATGATACATATTGGAAATTACCCCCAATATTTATAATTAATACTAGGTGACCCGGCAAACTTTGGACCACCTAATAAACTCCCCCCTCTCCCTCCCCTGTCCCTCTCCCTCAACTGCCAGTTATAAAATAAAAAAGTAAGATATGTTCCTAAGGTTACATTACAAAGTTATATAATAATTATGGTCCTAAGTTTTCAAAGAGATCGAACCTTATACTACAGCTATGAAACAGACAAATTTCTGAACGCACCTATAAATATTTGACGACCAAATGACAATTTGACAAAACGCATCAAATGTTTCACAGCTAGGAACATTTTGTATTGGAAAATTAAAGTGTCGTTTTTAGTAATTCTATTACTTATTATTTATGTTTCTCACCGTTTAAACATTCCCTGAAGTTCTACAAATATTTCAAGATCAAAATTAGCCAAATCAGTCAAGTCATTTCGGAGTTTTAGCGAGACAAACGAACAGCAATTAATTTATATATGTATATAGATTAAAAAATTTTATAACAACTAAAAATTAAAAAAAATATTACTTTTTAACAAAAATATACCCAGCGAAAAAATTGACTAAAATAAACCATTTAGTATTATAAATTAAGATCCTAAATTAATAGTAAATAAATAATTTTGATGAAAAAACAAACTGTGAAAAGATGTGCGCCGCGCTGCTGCTGCCGTGTGCATCGCATGCGTTATTTTACGCTCCATGTAATTAATGTTGTCTGTTTGGCATGGTCTCAAAATTATTTATTTACTGTTTATTTAGGATCATAATTTATAATACTAAATGGTTTATTTGATTTTTCGCTTCTGGGTTTTTTTTCGTTGGTTTAATTTTTTTGTTAAAAAGTAATTATTTCAATCAAATCACTCGAGCCATGATAAATAACTTCATAAATGTAGTCAAAACAGTTCACCAAACATTCACAAGCTAAAATCTCAAATGTAACACCGCGGCGAGTGGATAAAAAAGAAACTACCCACTAAGATATTTTTACCAATTATTTAACGTCATATATATTTATGCCTAATAATTATGATTGAGGAATCAATGCAAATGCTTACAATCTTAATGGGTATTTTATCTTTTATCCACTCGATTACAGGATGCACCGGATTAGAAAGGGTCCGGATTACCGCGGGTCCACGGATAAGGTTCTAAAAATGTGAATTTTAATGAAATTAAACGTTTTCCTTAAATTTGCCGTATGTCATTACTTCCCAGAATTTTATCCTTTTCAATGACACTATCGAATGGTGTAATAATACAGGGTGTGTTTTTTTCAAAATCAATGGGTTCGATGGCCAGGAGGCTAGGAATATTTATTTTTCAAAAATGTAATGATGTAGTTTTAGTTTTAATCAAAATCGGTCTTGAGACTCCTTTAAGCATTTTTCGATATTCCTTATAGTTTCGGATTTGACCATCCTTGCACACTTGAAAAATTCACCCTGTATATCCTAAACTGTCACTTAAAATCAAAAATGATGAATGAACCTAAAAATCATTTTTGATTACCTATTTAACGATACCCCACTTGACGTAGTTCGTCAAATTTTGTTTTTTTTTTCATTTAGATAATTATGGTGTCTGGTTGTCCCTGTTTATTGTCATGACTTTAGTGACACTCGCAAGGTTAAGGCGAATCGATTGATGTAAGAATCATCAAAATTGGTCAACCCGTTTGGTCTCTATAACGCGACGCCACATAGGAACATACATAGACTGATAAACACATTGCCCTGCTTTGCATCGCGCAGTCGGGTAAAAAACATAAAAATAAAAGATTTACGTCAGATATTTTTGCCAACTATTGAACGTCATATATTTATGCATAATTATGATTGAGGAATCAATGTAAATGCTTACAGAAACGTAGAATTAGATGGCAAACATATATTTGCACTCCGAGGGTGATCACATTATTTTGTGACTAATGTCGTCACATATTTTTGTTTTGGGTGGGTGTCACAATTATTTGATGTACTTTTTTATCAGATAATTTTGTCGTCACTTTAATATGCTGTCTATGAATATCAGATATTTTTGTTGCGTCCGTACAGCAGATATTATTGAACGCATTCTTGGGCAGATATTATTGCTGACGTGTCAATAGTAATATATTTATGCTCGTGACTGTACGTTTGTTAGTCTCTCACGCAAAAACTACTGAACGCGTACACAGGTACGTATACAGTCACAGACATGTATACAGTATACGGTATACGTCTATACGTATACTATATACCTCTATAGGTAGACCATAACATGACCTAGCACACAGACATGTATCTAGGCCTAGCATAAGATATAGGGTAGGTAGGTACTTATTTTCATGGAAAACGCAGGGAAAGCCGCCGGTAGAGCGCTAGTAAATATGAAAAAAACAAACACCGATTTTATGAGGAAACTCAGTTTTGTAAATAACACAAACCTTCAATTAAATCAACTTTTACCATTAAACTTTAAGCATTATATTTCACTTACTGAGTATTGATTGTCTTGGTCGCATACACATAAATCATTTATTCAGTTCTATTTTAATTGTTTTCATTACAATAGTTCTAAAATAAAAGAACATTTTCGCTAATGTCAGAAACATAAAACTTGGATACATAAAAACTATCAGTAACAGCGCTATATGGGAGAATTCAGAGAAACCTATCCATTGAGGTCGGTGACACTCACGAATGTATTTTAATTAAGCTGAGTTTATTCATGTGTGAACCGACATAGACTGGTATTTGAAACTTGTAGACCTACAGCTTATGTTAATAGTACACTAAGCTATACTAAGCAATGACTAAGTGACCAATTAATTTACCAGCCCTCTATCTGCTGTAGATGAGAACTGGTGCAGAAAGAGGCAGAGAGATGTAGTAGGTATTCCGTAGTACCGTTGTACTACCGTCATCATACCGTAGTACTACCGTATTGATACTACGTGGCTAAAAGTTTTCAGCACACCTACACAGAAATCAAAACTGTACAGAATGAATGAATGAACAAGCAGTTTCCTGGATATATTAGTTTCTTACAAAAGCAAGTCTTAACAAATTTCCACAGTTAAGGCTAAATTCTTTATTTACGTCAGTCCCCAACAACGGGTTAATATAAAAAATACAACGTCATAAAAATAAATGTAAGATGTCAACAAAGGAAATGAATGAGTCGACTATTACGAAAAACATGGGACGGGATCTTTTTTCGTTACTTTTGGAACTTAATTTTCAACACCCTATTACTTAATTATGTATATTCGTTTGCTACCACTACCGCTGGTGGCAGCAATGGTTGCCAGTGCTTGTTCTATGTATAGTTTATTACTATTACTACTTATATTACTACTAAAGTAGATACTATTGCTACAAAAATTTCTATCGCTTATACCACCATCAATATTGTATCATAACTTCATTCATGTGTTAAGATATAATTCTATAAATAAATAAGTTTTAATCAAATAGGTTGTTGAGGTACATGAAATCTACCTTACGCCTTATGTTATTATCAGTTAAAATATTAAAAGATAATAATAATAAGTTATGGTTGAAAATATGTTGTAATTTTCCAACAATCGAATACTATTATAAATTGATGTTATTATTTTATGATTATTGCTTTTTAAAAACTATTTTTTTTTCATAATACCTTAATCTGAACAAACCATTTTGCCTATTAAAAAAATCTTACATTATGTAAAGTAATGACGTATCTCATCTATACTTCCAAATGTACACCTACAGAAAATCCCCTAGCCAGGGAATTAAAAATAAACCTCTCCAAAGATAACAGATAAAAGTTTCTACTGACTACGGATTGTCAAAACGTTATCGCATACCAGTTAGTGTCGTCCCATCAAATCCGCTGGTATCACTTGTGGGGGTATATTCCAATTATCACGTGCACGACAATTTACGAGCACTTAATTAAATTAGAGTTTAATCCACGAATCGGATGGAGATGGCCACGACGCGGATACGATGGTTAAATGGGACGTGTGACGTCCGCTCGCGGTAACCACTCGCCCAGCACTGCGAGATCTGTTGAACCGCCCGCTACCCCGCGACCATCCCTTAACGTGCTTCGTCCTTCACGTCGTACGATAAGGTGCAGCTTGCTATCCACCCCTTCAAACTGCTGACTCTTACAAGTCTAAGCACTAACTTATTAACATAAAGTAAATGGAGATGCACTAAGCATTAAAGTCACACCCGCTGAACATTTTATGCTGAAAAGTCAATGTTTCACCGCAATATCTGACCGAGCTGTACCTTAAATATATTATTTGAAGTTAATAAAAGTTTGTGACAATACTTAGAATTCTCTTCAAATTCAAGTTGATGTTATTCAGTTTACTTTTCTTATAAAATACACTTGGAGAGGTATTCCAGGAACTGAATTGTTTGCGTTATATTAAATATCGCGGAATATGGACGAAACCGAAACCGAAACCATTTCTGTAATTTAAACATTCATAGAATTTCACAAACTATAAAATCTTTTTATTTGGTATTTTCACATAACACAAATATCTCTTACGAATATAGGTCATTTTGCGAATAGAAATGTCGACTAACCCATATTGAAATAATAAGCGGATCTTGGCTTCAATATCGAAGATATGTCAAGATATTTTCGATCGGCATAAAAATTACGTGGGTTAGCCCCTAAATCCTCTACTAAACCGCAATGGACTGCGTAGTGGTGTATGCTCTAGGCCACGATAGACCAGTGGTCTATAGTGGGCTATCATGACGTGTGTGCTATCATACTTACATAAGTATATTTAACTGGTTAAAATCACGCTCAAGGTCAATAAACCCATGAAATTTGGCATAAGTCAATTATGTCGTGGAATTGGGCTCAGGGTATTTTTATAACGCTAATAAAAATTATAAATTACTAATTACAATGCATTATAGCAAACGTAAACGCAAAATAACCCTTTGATGAATTGAATTTCCAACTAATTTTGACTGCAGAGCGAGTCCCAAATAAAATTTAAATCAAGCTATTATTTCACTTAAAGATATATGAAACTAAATTTTACAAGATACGTTGTAGGTACTTGTAACACTGCGGAATGTTTATTACCCTGTGATAATAGTTTCTAGTCGACGACTAATATTAATACGCATTTAGAAGTTTCTGTAAAGTTACGTAAAGTTACTTAAGTAGATTTATTCTCCTGTGACTAATGTTTGCTGTGTAGGTAAGTGAAAATTTATTGCAGTGTTCATACTACGAGTAAGTTTGTAATCTACTGAAAATATTTACCATGAAACATCTGAGGGTTTTTTATTAATTGTAATACATGATGTTTAGTATCTAATACGATAGAAGAAATAATAGTAGGTACATATATAATAATAAATATTTACTGGTTTTAATAGAGTTCGTTAGTTCGTTAAAAACATTACTTCACCTTTACTAACATAAGATATTCGTATATACCTAACCTACAGGTGGACTGACGACCTGAAGAAGACAGCGAGCATCCGCTGGATTCAAAAGGCTCAGGACTGGTCAGAGAGGCGCAAGTTAGAAGAGGCCTATGTCTTCAAGGGCTAATGGATGGATGGATGGATGACACTGAATGAAAATCTTACAATCTGGATGAATGAACTTTAGTGATTTACACATATTTGTTATAATAACTTATAACTTAATAATTGTATATGAATACCTACCTGTACTTATACTCGTAGCATTTTACTCCGAAGATTTTTTGATGGCGTGGTTGAACTCTTTAATTGTTTTTATTCTAAAGACGACAAACCGCTATTAATACTTGATATTCCTTGGAACGTACAAAATATTTCTTAAAATAAGGTTTTCAAATAATGTAAGGAAACATTTTAAGAAGGTACTTGTGGCCCTTCTTTGGGTGAAAGGTCGGAAGCTCCGATTAGCCTGCGTTTGAAGTCTTTATAGCCAGTCATTTTCAGAGTAATGTACTGCTTAAATTCAAATTTCAAAAGAGAGATTCTCGGAAATGTCTTTAGCAATGTAACATTGAGATATTTAAACGCCCTTTATGATTCTAAGATTTTGATACTTTTTCTTATATTATAACCCAATAATTAATATATTTGGATAAGTTATAATGTCAATAAAATTAATGAAAAGGTATCAGTAGGTCAAGATCTACCTTTAATACTTAAAATATGATTTATATCATTAATGTGGGTATCAATAATAACGTCGAATATTTAATTTTACCACTTTTCATAAAGGTGCTTTATTAAAGTTGAAAAGAAACAGTGAAAGAATCTGATTTATCTTCATGAAATGTATGCCTAATTGATGTTAGATTTTATTGTCCGTTCAATAGTCCCTAATATACAAAGAAATGCTATAACGGAAAAATAATCTGTTCCAAACCTCAAGGAATTTGGGAGGATGGAGGGATTTTTATTATTAGGTATACCCCTTTAGAGGTTGAGCCTTAATATTCAAGGCAGCAATTACACTTGTAAGTTCTTTACACTTTTGGAAGAATACACAAGTATGAAGAAATTACAATAAGCTACTAAGTACCAAAGTATATTTACATTTGCTAATTTACAGAAAGATGCATAAGTACATAAGTTACATAAGTAAGTAAAAGCGGCCAAACAGACGCCAAACGAGCAGACGAGTACCCAGTCCTGGATTAGTCAATAGGCCGTATAGGCCGCGGCCTAGGGGCGGCAGCGTCCTAGGGGCGGCAGATTTCAGAAGATGATATTATAGATGAAAGTGCCGTAAAAAATTATAATTCTTGTTTTTATTACGCACTTAGTGACTAATTCAGTGCCTTCTTTATTATGAATGGAAAATTATTATTTTAGAAAGGTACATGGGGCGGCGGAAGTAAATTGATTTCAAAAATTCTTTCACCAATAAAAATCTACATTTTTCCTGAGTAACAAACCTTATTGCTAGTGATGAAGTAAAAAATAATATTATTAATCAAAATCAAATATATCACTATATATCACTAGCAATAATGTTTGACGCGCAGCGAAGTGGGATACGGGTCAGCTAGTAATATAATAAAGCTGAAGAGAATGTTGTGTGTTTAAAAGGGCTAATATCTATAACTTTCAGTCAGGTTTTCCATTTTTAAATGATAGCTTCCTTTTATTTTTCATTTTGTATATGTAAGCTGAGCAAAATTCATGAGGAAAGCGTAGGCTATAATTATATATCCTGACAAAAAGGAATTGCTTCAGTACGCGCATTAATACTTATGAATACAGGTACCCGCGAAGGAAAACGAGGCCTTGGGCGGGCTACCAATATTAGATAACAGGCCAGACAATTATGGTAGAGAAATTAGGATTGTGCCAAACAATACCATAAAATTAAGATTATGGATTATGATGAATAAAATGTACCTACATTGGCACCTAATATTAAGTATAAGAGGTATATGTAAAATATTTTGTGTAAATATAACAAACTGCAACGTAGCTTTTTAGACTGGTAACACAAATCTAGCTGGGCGCAAACTGGTTCATCTGGCGTCGTATTCTTCATTACTGAAGGTCGTGTCCAGAATGAAAGTCCTTCAAAGTTTTTATAATTTGGCTCCATTCTCCTCGTTCTTCGGCTTTCTTCAGAGCAGATGTTACCGAGAGACCAGTGAGTGCGGTTACTTGGTCACTCCAACGGCTAGGTGATCGGCCGCGGGGTCGTTTCCCTTCGACTTTGCCTACCACCATTAACTTGTCAAGATCGTCTGGTTGGCGGCGGGCAATGTGACCAAAATACCCCAGGATCCGTTGATAGCACACAGTTGAGAGTCTAGTTTTGATTCGGAGCTGATCGAGTATAGACTTATTCGTCCTCTTGGCGGTCCATGGTATTCGAAGCATCCTTCTCCAACACCACATCTCGAAAGCGTCAATTTTCTTTCGGTCCTTAGCTCTAATTGTCCACGATTCCGATGCATAGAGAAAGATGGAAAATACCAGAGTACGGACTAGTCTGGTCTTCGTAACATTGGAGATCTTTCGATCTTGCCATATGCGGGTAAGTTTGCTCATAGCGTTTTTGGCCATTTGTGTCCTTCTCTGGATTTCCCTCTCGCATCCTCCTTGATCAGAGAGCAACGATCCGAGGCATACAAATTCCCTGACAAATTCGAGATCTGAGAGTTCTCCGGTCCGGGAAAGCTGACCAGATCTGTCAATGACCATTACTTTAGTCTTGGACTTGTTAATGGTGAGTCCGACTAATTCGCTCTCGTATTCTACCCTGCGGAAAAGGTCAGCAAGTTCTGTTTCGTTTGACGCAAAAAGAGTGGTGTCATCTGCATATCTCAGGTTGTTGATCTTTGAGCCTCCAACAGAAATGCCTCCCTCCCATCCCTCTAAGGCTTTTCGCATGATGTACTCGCCGTAAATGTTAAAGAGAATGGGAGACAAAACACATCCTTGCCTGACTCCTTTTTCTGGTTTAAAAGATCCTGAGACGACGTTGTTAACTCTTACCATGGAAACACCTTCGGCATACAAATTCGCGATCAAAGTTATGAGGTGTGTAGGCACTCCCATTTCCAGTAGTATGGACCATAGGCAATCCCATCTTACGCAATCAAACGCCTTAGAGTAGTCGCAAACTGGTTATTAAAGTTCAAATATTCCTATTTAATGTGATATAACCCAAACCAAAATGATAATTACTTGATTATAATTTAAAATTTTAACAAAAAGGAACCGACTTCAAATGAAGTACTCCAATAAAAAAAGAATCATTGAAATCGGTTGGCGTGATATTGAGTTATTCGTCCATTTATCGCGCACATACTTAGGTAATGCAAATTTAAGACTTATATGCTTTTGATATGGATGCCATTGTCACACAACAAGCACCAGCTTTCGATTAAAAAAAGAATCATCAAAATCGGTTCACCCAGTCTAAAGTACGGAGGTAACAAACATAAAAAAAATACAGTCGAATTGAGAACCTCGTCCTTTTTTTGAAGTCGGTTAAAAATAACTGAACCAGGTCAGTAGGTACTTAATATAAACAATACATATAAGACACATACCAATATACAATTACATATATGATAACGAAAACACTTGCTTAACATACATTAGATATTATAGTAGATATTCAGTATTGGGCAGTCTAATTTCAGTGAAAGCTGTATGTAACCACAGCGGCGCTGTATGTATTGCATCAAAATTTGATAGCGACGGTACATTTCTCTGTTCATGTAGGTTCATGTTGTACTGTGACCCGCATTCCGTTTCCTTTTCTGGGTTACGTCGACGGTCTTACCTCTTACCTTTTACCCTATCGTTTTCTACACCTCACTACTCCGACTCGGTTGTTGTAGTTGACGTATTACTTTAATCATTATTACCTTTCTTTTGTGTTACTCATTTGGTAATCATTTCATCAGTCCGCGTTTTTACTTTTGCACATCATTAACGTCTCTTATAGTTTTTTTTTCTTAACCAATCTTTTAAATTGTAACATAAATTAAGCATGACCGGGAAATACACTATATTGTGATATATTATTTTTTCCACAAACTAATTAATCAATTTCCAAACATGTTTCTTATCAAAGCTTAAACGTTTGTTAATCTTTTATATTTATAATAATTTAATAATACGGCAACCATATACGTACTTCAGGTTTCATTATGATGTCATATTTTAATATTTCCTGATGAAACCACGCACACAAGCGGTCCCGGCACCCTCGTATGACTCTGTATTTGATATTTTTATAGCTCCTTCATAATAACATGAGTTATTGCAAAGCAATTTGAATATGAATTGGGTTTTGACAGTTTCATGACTTTCTGGAAAGATAGAGAATGTTTAGCGTTCGTTATGCGATATAATTTAAATTCTGCTAAAAATCGATTTGGGAAAATTTAACTCATAATTCAATGATTCTGGGAGTAAAATCAGCTATTAATGAATATATCCTTTTACGTTTTACAAAACGGTAATTAGCTAACATAATTTAGGTACCTACATATTTATCTTATTACCTCTATTAACATTTTAAAACTGCTAGCATTTGTACTTAGATATGTTTCAATATTATATAGGTACCTACCTATATTATTCAAAATGAAAAAAGATGAAAATTATTAATATAATCGTAACTATAGCCTATATGGGCACATTATTTAATGTGGCGTTAAGGACTAGAGCAGCGGTCGGCAACCTTTTGGCAGGCAAGGACCACAAGGTGGCAAAATAATTTAAAGGTGGGGTACTTGTGATTTTAACCCTAGAAGTATCTACGTATAATTGGTTATATTATACCATAGAATATTTATTTATTGAACGCCAACATAATGTACACTGTTACTACAATATTTTTCGAGCACAAGGGTGATATCATAAGTAAATATAGATAGAGACCTATTATATTAACGTATGTTTGAGCTATAAAGGTAGAAAAAATAACCATCGCAAGAAATGAAAAGTACAAAGTAAATAGGTGACTGATTTTATGCTAATTTCAGTGTGATACTTGAGGTTGTATTTGGGAGGCTATTTTTTGTCTATGTTAGCTATCATATTAATAGTTAAAATTCGTAGAATAGATCTCAAATATTTACCTGTAAGACGAAAAACATATTTATTTTTTCTATACAATTGAAAACTTACTTTTCAATTAATGAATTTATTTATATAATATTTATGACTACTTTTCAAAATAATCGCGGGCTGCAAGTATATAGCCCGAGAGCCGCATGTTGCCGACTGCTGGACTAGAAATTTCATGCCTTTATTTTAAACTTCTAGAAGAAACAATAAAGTTGACTTAAATCTATGACTTTATATTTAGTGGAACGATACAAGGCTTCATATTAAAGCCAAGCCTAGATATCTGAGAGTAATGTGGAATAGGATTCCCAGGTTGTAAAATATTTAGCCCCGAACGTAGCTTTCGTTGGAAATTTCAGTTGAAATGTTCCGGTACATCAATGGAATCGGATCATTACTAGCGTACTCGAAAACCGAAGCGGAAATTGCGATCATTAACATTTGAATCATTATTGTAAGGTTATTAAAGTTAAAATTATGGGGCACGCATATTCATACGAGAATTTTCAACACGAAGCGTGTTTTCGTAACTTGCTTAATTTGCATGACAAATGTTGCTCGAGGTAACCGAACATTCCATCTTGTAAAATTAAATATTTTGTGATCTTTTGATACCGATTATATAAACTAAATTAATTGTATAGGCTGATGGTCTACGACCTAGCAGAGAATTAAGTATACACAGTGCCAGCGTAAGGGGAGGGTGCGTTGGGGCGACCGCCCAGGGCGCCAAGGAGGGGGGCCACGTTTGGAGGTTTGAAGGAGGAGCAAAAAAAAGGAAAAATAAAATTCTTAATAAACGTTCACAAAATTTTTCGAGCAAAAAGGCTCGATTTTGATTTTCTTATGTGGGCGCCACAATATTCTTGCCTGGGGTGTCAGTGGCTCTAACGCCGGCTGAGTATACAACAACCAAACATCCAATTTAACTCAAAACCTGGTGAAATAAATAAGTAAAATAGGAAAATATGATGTTTTATCTGTAGAAAAAACTAAAATATATTTGCAGTGCGGAACTCTATTCTACGAAAGTTTTATGTATTGAAAATGGACCGATGTTGTGCCTCTACTGGCTGGGTTTATAAACATCTTAAGCTTGTTATACAATCTAACAGAAAACTTACAAAATTGGATCCAAAGTTCACTAACGGGTAAATCGGAGACTGAATATAGATAATCGAAATTATATCAAAAAATAACCACCAATTTTTTTATTTTATAAAAAATGTCATTTACAGGTATATCAGTATAGTCGTAGTAACTTATTATATATATCATTATTACAGAATATCTTATTGCCTGTACCAACTATCTTTATTTTGGTTTTGTCAGGCAATTATTTGATGTACAATGTTGTCCAGTGTAGAGTATTTCGTACTCCAATTTCACAGCCAATAATCGCGGCGGTAGCTAATATCAATATGGTCATTACTTAATTGGTTGTGCTATCAAGGATTAGCTCAATACAGTAATGAGATTAATTAATAAAGCTTATATTGAATATTCACTTAAAATCAATTAAAATTTTCAGTATCACCGTAATGGGAATATATTGGTGAGATGATTTAATTGCTTTAATTTTTATATGTAGAGTGTAGTCTTATGTTTATACAAGTGACTCTATTGATAATTTCAGATATCTGAGATCGGCTTCGCATTGACTAGAATTCGATAAAGAATAGATATAATCACACAACAATATCGTTAAATTTTATTATTTTAATAATTTATTTATGTTTATTGCTTTGTTAATGCAGTAAAATATGATTAAGGTTACACCTAGTCTATTTAAATAACCAGCTTCCCAAGTAACAACTTAACATAAAATGTTTCATGATTAAGAACCTAATTTTGTAACAAAAAATGTCAAAGTCGATGATCACCAATTGTACTGCGTACCCTATCGTATATCAAAACTAATTATTATATAATCAAGAGACACAATCGTGTCTAAGCACCAAAGTACACTTACAACATTATTGTTGTATTGACACAAGTCTCTATTTTCCCGAAACCTAGTTAACATATACCAACACAACAACTCACCAAATTTTTAATTCCATATATTTAATTATTAGCGAAACTTCAACACTTTTTACATTCTCTTATCATTTTGTTTATTAATTGTTTCCATAAAACACTAAAAATTATTTCCATCTTTCAATTATTTAATTCTTTTCAGCGACCAAAATTTTTGCAAATTTTTGCTACCTCCGTTTTGGGATTCCTGAGAAATATTTTTACTAATTTTGGATGAATTTTTTCTACAAGGTTGGTATTAAATATTTCGATATTAGTATGGTTGTGACCACAGATATGCTTAATAAATAGATAGCGTATACAGATTATATACTGAATGCTTATATTCATGGATAAAGTAGTGGAACTGGATCACAAATTCACAATCATGGATATTACTCTAACTGGATACATAACTTCGTAAAGGTACTTGAAAACGGATGACGTTTGAAGGGTGGGGGGAGAGGGGGTAATTATGAAGAAGGGGATGAATTTATTGAATTACGCGAGCATACCCATGTGGGATATCAAATGAAAGGGCTTGATTGGTGTATTAAAAATTGGCTGATTGAAGGGTGGAGGGGGGTAGTTATGAGGAAGGGGATGAATTTATTAAATAACGCGAGCATACCCGTGTGGGATGTCAAATGAAAGGGCTTGATTTGTGTATTAAAAATTTGCTGTTTGAAGTGGGGGGGGGGGGGTAGTTATGGAGAAGGAGATGAATTGATTGTATTACACGAACATACCCGAGTGGGATATCTAGTGAAAAGGCTTGACTTGTGTATTAAAAAATTGGCTGTTTGAAGGGTGGGGAGGAGGGGTAGTTATGGGGAAGGGGATGAATTTATTGAATTACGCAAACATACCCGAGTGGGATATCAAATGAAATGGTTTGACTTGTGTATTAAAAATTGGCTGTTTGAAGGGGGGGCGGGTAGTTATGGGGAAGGGGATGAATTTATTGAATTACGCGAGCATACCCGAGTGGGATATCAAATGAAAGGGCTTGATTTGTGTATTAAAAAATTGGCTGTTTGAAGGGCGGGGGGGGGGGCAGTTATGGGGAAGGGGATGAATTTATTGAATTACGCGAACATACCCGAGTGGGATATCAAACGAAAGGGCTTGATTTGTGTATTAAAAAATTGGCTCTTTGAAGGGGGGGCGGTAGTTATGGAATTCCGCAAACATACCCGAGTGGGGCACCAAACTAAAGGGTTTGATTTGTGTACTACAAAATTGACTGTTTAAAGGGGGGTGGTTATGGGGAAGGGAATGAATTTACTGAATTCCGCAAACATACCCGAGTGGGTTATCAAATTAAAGGGTTTGATTTGTGTATTACAAAATTGGCTGTTTAAGGGTGGGGGGTGGGGGGTTGTTATGGGGATGGGGATGAATTTACTGAATTCCGCGAACATACCCGAGTGGAGTATCAAATGAAAGGGTTTGATTTGTGTATTACAAAATTAGCTATTTAAAGGAGGATTAGTTATGGAGAAGGGGATGATTTTACTGAATACCGCGAACATACTCAAATGGGGTATCAAATAAAAAGGTTTGATTTGTGTATTACAAAATTGGCCGTTTGAAGGGGTGATAGTTATTGGGAAGGGGATGAATTTACTGAATCCTGCGAACACACTGCGTACAAAAAGATATGAAATCCGAACAAAAACAGCTTCACTGTAAAAAAACCGCACCAAGTACACTTCAAATTATAGTTACAAAAATGATAATTAAATTTTTACAAAAAATTATGAAATCAAAAAAACCCAAGTACATCATCGTTTTAGATTAGAAAAAAAATTTTGCTGGAAAAAGTTAAAAAAATGGTGTACTTGGTGTGCATTATACTTTATAGTACGCGCTTTTTTCAAATAAATTAAAAATTTAAAAAATCCCCGACAGTTTTATTAACACTAAACATAGCTAAGAACACTCGAATAAGTCACCTTTCAGACAAAAAAAGACGAATACAAAATTGGTTCATCCGTTTGGAAGCTACAATATCACAGACAGACATACAGATACATAGATACACAGACACACAGACACACAGTTACACCGATACACAGACACGTCAAACTTATGACACTCTCTGTTTTCGTCGGGGGTTAAAAAGTTATAACAAATATTATTATCTTCCAATAAGTCAGATGATCGAAAATCTTAATTATGCACACCAAGTACACCATTTTTTTAACTTTTTCCAGCAAAATTTTTTTTCTAATCTAAAACGATGATGTACTTGGGTTTTTTTGATTTCATAATTTTTTGTAAAAATTTAATTATCATTTTTGTAACTATAATTTGAAGTGTACTTGGTGCGGTTTTTTTACAGTGAAGCTGTTTTTGTTCGGATAATATTTTCCGAGAATCCTTTCACTATAGAACAGACTTACTTGTTAAACGATGATCACATAAAGGTAGAACATTAACACAATAAAATGGACCTTTTGCCTTTAACAATCGTCATATACCTACGAACCCTTCCGGCTTAATAACTTTGGGTCATTTCGTCCTTACCAAATGGTACGCTTACGAAACCTTAACAAAATAAAGTAAGTGTTATCATTAAGCGAAAGTATAAAAGTACTACGAAAAATTTATGTAGTACTATTATAAAATGTAACTTAACATAGACACTCAGGCGAAAATGTAAAACTGTTATAGAAACTGGATTAACTTTCGACAAAACATTAAGTCAACAGTATCGGTTTGGGTTTTTCGGCACAAGAAATTATTATTCGGCAATAGCATTAGTTATATTTTAAATTATGCACGTATTATTATAGATATGAGTTATGTTTTACGGGAAAGTTAAAGGAAACATCGTTAGTATACCAACACAATTAAGAGTTCTTCACATCGATGCTTGAAAGGAAAAACTGACTAAGCGACATTGAGCTAACTTTACACGAGAGTAGTTTAAAGTTGAATTTTTAGGATAAAATCGTATATTTTTTTGTAATCCTCCTCCTACTCACGTTATTCTTACTGTATACTTGTGGCATGTACAACAATTTTTCTAAAACTAACTAACTGCTCTCCTGTAACTAACTTTAAACTGCTCTCCTGTAAAGTTAGCTCAATGACGCTTAGTCAATTTTTCCTTTCAAGCGTCGATATTATGTTCTCTAATATGTGTGAAGCCTGCTAATATCCGTTTGGCCACTTCGGCCGAGTGCTGAACATGTGTACCTACTCACACTGTTAGAGGAGACCTCAGCCTAGAATTGAGGCAGTTATGGTAAAAAAAAATATGAAGAAATAAGTGAATAAGTTTTTTATTCACTGAAGTTGGCACTTATGAAAAAAATATTATAGAAGTGATAATTAGTAGAAATAGAAAATATAAGATATAATATAATAGTAATAATTAGAAGTGCTCATTGCACAGAATTATAACCAAAACCAGTACTTAAGTATAGTAGTATTTTCTTTACCTAGTACTGGACTATCATCAGTGGATTAGACAGTCGTGTATTGCCAAAAATAATTCATGAAATTTAAAATTAATTTTACAGAAAAAAATTATTAAAACTATAAAATTTTAGCAACATTATGGAAAAATTGCGTCTTCAGGTTTACAAAAACGCCCACAAAAGTACTGAATGCTGACACTAAAAGCCGCGGCTAAAAATTTCACGGTGTTTGAATCCTTGACAAAGGTCTACTACAAATTGCTGACAATGTAATGGGTGAAACTCAGTTAATCGAGCGCATGCTGAATTTCTACGTTTATTTTAACCCCTGATAAATAAAAAAGATAAATAACTCACCATCATGAAATTGTGTGAGGCCACAAAAACTACGCTGCTTACGTGTATTTATACGCGATCACACACACGCATACATAAAAACTGCGCTAGATTTTGCCAGTACGTCCCATCCTGTCGTGCTGTAACTTACACGAAAAAATGCTGTCTGAAATCTATTAACGACCACATACTTTCAAAATCGGTTAGACTATTTTTATTTTCCTACCTTTTTATTTATCTAAGATTAACAAAATAATACTACATTACACAAAATCATGAATTATATTTCATAATCATAGTCATGAAAGACATTAATTTAATTTTGCTTATAAACGTCTATATTTATTGTCCTTATCTTTTTAAATAGCAGGTAAAGTAAACAGTTTATGAACTTTATAACACGAGTATGAAATTTAAAAATAACAATCGTTACTCTGCGAACAAAAATATGAGTAAAATAGACATAATAACGTGATGTGCCCTCGGGAATTATTCATATCCCCAGCGGCCAAATTAATCCGCACGGCAGTCTAGCTTTTCCCATCAACAATTAATTAAAAATCAAATATTTAAAATCCGTTAATTATTTAAATCTGTCAAATTCAATAGAGATCGCATCACGTCGAAAGCGAGAACAAATAATCTGGGGGCACGGTCGTGCCTCCGCCAAGACGAGGGCACTACCTACCTTTTCTCGAAGCGCTTCGTCCTTTTATTAAACCCTCATAACTTGCTTGTGGATTATACCAGATAAATAAAATTCACGGGATATGATATCAATATTATAGTGGACGTATTAAATATATAAAGTTTCAGTAGCATAGCCCTTTTATTATAGATTTTATTGATATCTAAAAAACCTCGATTTCGTCAATCACTGATGATCAACAAAATCAATTCGTGCTTCCTGACGTCTTATGAACTGGAATTTGGTATGTAGGCCAGTATTTGCACACAAAGAACAAAAACAATTCCAATACTTGGAACTTTCACCCCCAACCCATTAAACTAGGCGATGGAAGTTTGTATGCGAAATTCGCAAAATTTTAATGCTATAGGTCTTGATAAAATTGATATAAGAACTCCTTGTTATAAATAGTACAATATATATTTCAGGATTTTTAGTAAATCACCTCCACCCATTGGGTATGGGTTTTTTGTATATTGTCATAAGCAACTTACAAAAAGAAATGAAATCGCACATTTTCATGTAAAATGTTGCCAAGACAATATAATAGCTCCATAATAGCTCTGCATAAAAAAGTTATCAGATCTCATGTAGAGCCAAGCTTCTAACTCTACACGCCCTAACTATACAAGTCCTATCTACACAAACGTTACACCTTAGTCAAAATACGTAGATTGGCCGTTTCGCTACCGTCACATGAGCTTTTCTTTTCGTAACGAAACGGCTCTCTCATTCACAGAATTCCCTTCGGTGTTTTTAAATCGTAAACATATCCAAATTTCAGGGAAAATTCTATGAACTATTGATATCGTATTATCAGTTCCAAGAGATACCTGGGTACGAGTAAGTAACTATTATTGATAATAAAGTAAACTCTCGAATTATGTACGATTATATACTTACGATTGTAAGTACATATATAAGATTAGGCTCTTATATACTTACAATCAGCAGGAATTATGAAAAATCTGACCTCATTAATTCAAATACGAAATTTCTAGATTCAAAATTTCAGGTTATTTTCCTATATACTTACACTTACTTTATATGTATAGAAACGGTAGATATGAAAAAGTTACTACTAATGCTTGTTTAGCCCTAACTATACCAAGGCATATTATCAATATAATCTCTAAAAGAAAAAAATTGTGTATGTCAGCTTCGACGCACGACTGGAGTTTAACGCCATCTAGTTTGCAATCGTCAAATTAGCAACAATGCCATTTAGTTTGCGATCGTCAAATCAGTAACAACACCATCTAGTTACAAGATTAATACAACGTCATCTAGGTTGCGATTATCAAATCTGTAACAAGATTATTATTACGCCATCTAGATTATGTGTTATGAATTACAAATAAAACGCATAACGCAACGGAGAAAGTTTGATTTTACTCCTCATAAATTTTCATACCCCGGGCTTAAATAGGAAAATCGATTCTAAAGGAATTAAACTCCAAAAAGGTGTTCTTTTGATATCCAAATCTAAAGAGAAGAACATGTGAGCTCAACTAGTGAATAAAAGATTTCTAATAGCCTGTTATGATTGCCTTTATTGCAATAAAATTCTGTAGTAGCGCTCAAAAGTTCAGGCAACCGAATAATAGCATATTACGCCACCACAACCGCGAAACGGATCAAATCCAAATCCAATTTCTATTAAACTTTCTATATGAAGGACGTTATCGAGAACACAATGATTTTTCCAAGTCCTTTGGGGCAACAAGTTGATGAAATATTTGTTCAATCGCGTGTGTAACATAGTTTCATTTATTTCACTTCACTCAAATCACTGAACTGAAACTACAACAATAATACCTTCGGGCTTCGACGAATGTGAATCAGCACTAAATTCAAATGAAAATTTTCTTCATAATTTTTTTATAACCGACAAATGAACTGATAGCCAGGTATTTAATGCATTGCCGGCTAACAAAGAGACAAGAATAAGAAAGAAAAAACTGGCTCTCAAGCACGACGAGTCGTTTGGCGGTTGAGTCAAGCAAGAGTTTGGTAGCTATTCAGATGGACTCCACGTAGAAATGACATAGTGGTATTAATATTAATATTAATATTAGTAATAATGGTATGAACTATAGCTATTACCATGGGTGACGATAACTACTTACCATCAGGTGGATCGTGAGCTCGTATGCCGACTATTTCCATAAAAAAACCAATATTTAGATACTTAATTTTGTCGAGAAAATAATTTGTTAGGTATGTTAGAAAAGATGGCACTGTTTCAAAGCAAACACAGACATGTATTATATTTACTATCTATGTCTTTTAAAGCAAATCTGTAAAGTCATATGGCCTACAAACTGGCAGATCCTTGTTTGATGTCGTACTAAAATACTAATAAAATAACACATATAAAATCATATTGATAATATAAAACGTAATAACTCGGCGTTTCAACAAACAGAAAATGCCAATTTATTAGATGCACACTCCCTGGAAATAATTTAAAACTAAATAGTTTTATAAATATACATTCTCGTTTCTACAATATAGTTCCTACAATTTAATATATTTATCTTATTATATGTAAGCAACTTGTAGCAACATTTGCAAGTTTTTTGCGACACTGACGGTGGAAATGTTGGCCTTTAATACATAATTCATGAACATGCCACCTCTACTGCAATGCAGAAAGCTACGGACAATGAAAGCTCTTCATATCCTGAACACACTACCCTCCGAGGTGCCACAACTTACCTACAAATGAAGTAACTTGTATATTCACCCAAAACATTTTATTCCTCCAACATAACACACATTACACGAATTCGTTAGTATATTTATTTATACCTACTTTACGAGTAGTTACCATTAGTTGAAAAAATTCAGAAAATTAAAATTAATTTTTGCCTGCTTACCTGATTGTTGAATAGGGTTGCTTACTAACCCAATTACTAACCTGGCAGGTTGCTAACTAACCTTCATTAGTTCAATGGTAAGATTACCAAATTAGGCTGAGCAGCGGATGACGTTGACGTCCGTTAGCCTTGCCTAATATAATGAGTCGCTTGTCTATACTAATATTATAAAGAGGAAAGATTTGATTGTTTGCATTGAATAGGCTCCAAAACTACCGAACCGATTTGAAAAATTCTTTCTTTGTTGGGAAGCTACACTATCCCCGGGTGACATAAGCTATATTATATATCAATTTTTTTTTACTATTTTTCCCGAAGCGAAGCTAGGGCGATTTCCTAGTATAAGATAAATACGAGTATTTATGTATCAACGATTCGTCTTCAGTAACTAATATTTCAGAAAGTAATTAATATTTCTTGTTTTGCTTTCACTGGGTTTAAACAAGCAAATTAAAAAAATTCAGAAATATTCAATTACAATATTTAATAACATTAAAAAAGTTAAGTAATATCCAAGAAGTAAGTGCGCTATTAAAATTCAGTGTTAAAATAAAACGAATAAGTTATAACTTATAACTACGGCAACAGTATAATATATTTAAGCAAGAAGATACACAACACTCTAAACGCAACGAGGATTACAACCGTACACATGTTCCAAGTTCTTATAGGCTAACTAATTGTTACGAACAACCTGAAACTGCTCTATGTTTAAATGGGACTAGAATATATTCTCTAACATTTCAACAATAAAGTACTTCAATTTATAATGTACTGAAGGCTGAACTCATGCCTAATAATTAAAGCACTCGTGATAAGTGTTCACGTACTTAATATAAGTTAAGGTTACTTTGACAATTTTGCATTGCCCTTGGCTTAAATCCATTAGAGGTTCATTAAAGAGCACGGGTCTCACCTCAGAATTTCGATCTCTTGTAGTTATACTACACTTAGCTACTCCAGAATAATATTGTAACAAGCTTGACAAATGAAACTATAAAAGTATGATACTTTTATAGACCACAGCATTTTTAAACATTTTAAATTTAAAAATACCCAACAGTTTTATTTTCACCAAACATAGCTAACAACCATCGCGATCAAGTCAGCTTTGAATAAAAAAAACTGTATCTAAGTCGGTCCATTCGTTTAGAAGTTACAATGCCACTGACACACAGACACACAGACACACAGGCACGTCAAACTTATAACACTTCTTTTTGTGTTGGGAGTTAAACATTAGAGGGCTAGAATAAAAACACAGCAACTCTGCCACGAAGCAAATTTTTTTATGGAAATAGCCGGCGAATGAGCTGACGATCCACCTGATGGTAAGTGGCTATCATCGTCCATGAACATCAGCAACACCAAAGGCATCACTGATGCGTTTTTGGGCAAGAAAGAGAGAGGAAAAAGAAAGAAATGGAAAAGTCTGGTTAGTTGACAACCGAAGTGTCGGAAGTTCTTGTCACCAAAACCAAGGCTTGACGACCGCTGTCTATAACAACTGGGATCGACATCATAGTGTTTCAGATTTCCCACCGACAATCAACTATCAGGCTGCCAACTGTGCCTAAAGTTCCTAACCTGGATAGATATGTACCTCACATACCTCATCTATTCTTACCTTACCAATGCCACGCTTATTAATACTGACTATTATTAGAACACTTCTGTGATTCCGTAACGCGTAAAATAGCTATTACCCACATTTAAAAATGTTTTAACTTTATTTATGCAAAACTAAAGTTGCAGAAGAAGCCATAGTGTGCAGTGCTCTAATGACTCCACGCGAAGGGCTCTTCACGACTCCGTTGCTCCACACTCGCACACTTTTCAGTTCCACCCTTCAGCACTTTCTGTTCTCTAGCATCTCCGAGCTTGCCCTTTTCAAGCACGCTATTGGTACCTCTGTAAAATATTTACTATTACGACGCAGCATTCTTGAGGCTCTACTGAACTGAACACGCTGGAAAACAACCAACGTTTAGCTACGGCAAGGAGTGTTTGAAAAACGTGACAGTTTTACAAGCATGTAACGAAAAGCATATATTTCTTTAATGTTAAGATTTGCATCGGCCATGCCACTAGAAATAAATACTGGTAATGACTGGAATAGTCCACACTATATTACCTTAATAGCTTTTACCCGCGGCTTCTCCCGCTATAGAGTGGTTTGGAAACGAAATTAATTAATTAATTTATCCGTAGATTTATAGAATAACATAAAAATAAAGTGACAAAAAAGCCAGATAAGTGGGTGCCACACGAAGCGACCAACAGCGAGACTTGCGCATCGAAGCATGCATAACACTACTGAATCGGCATAGAAACGAAGGAATTCTAAATCGAATAGGTACCTACCTGCGATGAAAAGTGGATCTTGTAAGACAACCGTAAGCGTTCATCTCAGTGATTGGACCCGGGTGCAGTACCAAATTAGTACGCTAAAATAGATTACTCATAGGAAGATGCTGATGACTGTCTGGTGGACCACTGCCGGACTTGTACATCACAGCTTCTAACCGAATGGCACAACAGTGACGGCAGATGTGTATTACCAAGAACTGCAAACAATGATGCAGTTCAACAACCAAGACTGGTCAATCGCTCTTCCCCATTGCTTGTCCACAACAACGCGCGAGCTCACACTTTACGACAGACCATCGCAAAGCTACAAGAGTTACCGCTGGAAGCTCTCCGTCATCCACTGTACTCACCGGACCTTGGCCCAACAGATGTCTACTTTTCTCAAAGTATAGACAATTTTTTAAGTGGGAAAAGTTAAAACTTTCATACAAATCTCCAATTTCATAGGTAAAGACCTAATAGGATAGACTAACTGACCAAACATTACAAACTGACTGTTATTTCGAATGTCATACTCTAATGTTGCTGTTCACTAATCAACTACTAATCAACTACACGATTAAATATCACAATAAAAAAATCCACAATTCAGAATTATTTTGAGGTATTTTGTGAAGGTTTTGAGAAAGGAGTTAAGCGAAATAAATAATCTAGTAGAAGCTCTATAGTCCGTACAGTGAGACTAACGACTCCACGAGGAGGGCCCTCGACGATTCAGCTGCTTCAAGCTCGTGCACTTTTCAAGCGCTCTGTTTATGCTCTAGTTCAACCAAACTTCTATTCAGCATCAGACACAGTTTCACTCACCAAGTTAGATAAGAGTTTGTCAACGCAACGAAAATATATAATGCATAATGGACAGGTAATATGATTAATTAAGTACAACCTATGTTTGAATTCTGAATTTATTTTTCTATACACATACTTATTGCAAATTTAAGATTTATATGCTTTTCACATGGATGCCATTGTCAGATCTCGCTCTTTATGTGAGACCACACAACAAGCACCAGCTTTCGATTAAAAAAAGAATCATCAAAATCGGTTCACCCAGTCCAAAGTTCTGAGGTAACAAACATAAAAAATACAGTCGAATTGAGAACCTCCTCCTTTTTTTGAAGTCGGTTAAAAATGTAAACCTAACATATCGAAAACTTTGAATGTTATTTCGTAGAATCGTTGTACAACTTGTCTGGGAGTGCATCTAAATTCAATTGGCAATGTCTCTGGCTGGACATTACCAAGACCACCATTTATACATTTCAGAAAATTTCATTTGTGTCTTACAAAGACAGCGATCGGTTTATTGCATTGAAATACAATGTCATAGAACAGACATCTCGAACAAAATATGTGTTCCGCCCGGGAGGTTCCATTTTCAAAATTGAACCCCCGTTGTCCTTTCAATATCGAACGAATCCATTGAAGATTGAAGCCACGTGGCGTCAATGCATTGGGACATACATGGTGTTCGGGGTGTCTGTTCTATACGCTAGTAATAGTACTTCAATGGTTTATTGTTAGTTTTTACGTCAATGTATGTCTGCAACACCACTGTTACCAACGATAAGAGAATTCAAATGTTTCTAAGAAAAATAACCACAGACATAGATAGTAAAAAATAACCGACTTCAACTAAATATCGTTGGAGAACGGCCACAAAAATAAACATATAAAATCGCTTTTGTTAAGTAAACCTTTTATATTTATAGATCCCATCATCATCTGAATTATGATAAATATGGAACCAATCTGGATCTATAACCTTTGAAATAAAAAACGAATTTTGGAAAATTTGTTAATAAAAGAGACGGAATTCAAAAAATATACAAAAAAAATCCTACAACCAAAGTGAGAACCTCCCCTTTTTTAAGTTAAGCAAACATAGATTGATAGATTGATTTTATTTGGAAAATAGTTGGTAGGCAGGCAAAAAAGCAGCATGCAATGTGCCTTTGTGGTACACAGGTGGTATAACGGTTTAATGGAAAGGACGTACTCGTAATTTTCTTCATTCATTATCCATGTGTGCTTAGAACAAAAGGGTTTGTTCAGGATTTAAAATACCTATTACTTATGTCTAGGAATAATGAGGGATATATTTCACTGATGATAACTGGTTAGTGAAGAAATTGTGATGACAATGAAAATTTTTCATAAAAAAATTCTTCAAACTTATTCATATCGTATTTGTATATAATACTTATGTAATACTATTATGCCTATAATACTTATGTAAAAAGAGTTCCCTGAATTCCTCATGAATCCCATGAAAATAACTGAATAACTGAGATCTAAGGTAAAAAACAAATAAGTACCTACAACAGAATTCAGAACCCCCCAGAAAATTAAGGTTCAGTCACAAACCTTCTGTGAAAGAATCGAACACAAATTCTCCGTGCGAGATCGACGGCCTATGCACTGGTTTATACTTTATATCCATCCATCCGCCCTTGGAGGTCCACTGCTGGATATAAGCCTCCCCTAACTTGCGCCACTCTGACCGGTCCTGAGCCTTCTGAATCCAGCGGATACCCTCTGTCTTCTTCAGGTCGTCAGTCCACCTGGTCGGGGGGCGTCCTATGCTCCTTTTTCCGAGACGTGGGCGCCATTCGAGGACCTTTCTTCCCCAGCGGTTATCGGTCCTTCGCACTATGTGGCCAGCCCATTGCCACTTCAGCCGGCTAATTACTTTATAACTGTTATGATAATACTTCTTTTCTTATTTATGATTTAAGTAGGTACATTTATAATCGCAGAGCTAGAACTTGACAACGTTATTTGAATGTGAACTTACTTACACTATATATATGCAAATTAAAGTGTCGAGGAGATAAGCTTTAACATTACTTTCACACGACTACAAAATTCTACGCTTGAAACTTCATTGAATTCTTAAGGGAATGAACTAGTTTCTAGGAACTTTGTAATAGAGATCGACCTACATACACAGAAGTAAACACACGTTTAAGCGAATACCTGTGTATTGCGGAAAGTCACAATTGACATTTATTTTTCATGAAATTTTTACGTAGTTTTGTACCTACTTGATAAAACGCTAAGTGACTGTCCGAACGGCGAAGCGTCTAGCGACAAAAACAAATTTATAAAAATGTACTTATCAGGGATTTAAACTCTGGCTTTAATATTCTCCTACTTTTTTATCCTTGATAATAGATATTTATAAAAAAATAAACTCTAATTCGGTCATTCCCCAAATTCCTAACTTAACAATATATGAGTAAGTAGGTCGCAGCCAGAGTAATATTCATAATTGTATACTCGTATTATGTACCTAGTGATGACAAAAAAGCGAAAAATACTAAATCGTCAGACTGATTCTTTTCAGGGGGACCAGCAAACCGGTTTCACCCGCTGAGTTTTATATTTGTTTTTCATTGTAATGTCACAACAAAAGACAGTTTCCTTTAAATCTTTAAATCTGCATGAAACAGTGACAAAACAAAAATGTGAAGTCTGCTGAAATAAACTGATATAACTTTCACATAGTCAACTCAACGTAGCAGCCGTCATTTTAAGAAGACAGATGTGAATTACAAGAGGGATAAGTTAATAATAGTAGGAGGTCAATTCCAATACATCAATGCCGTATCCTGTATCTTATCGACGAATCGAGTTGTATGACGCCGGCTTACAGTGCTCACGGTGGCGATGAAATAGAAGCGAGGCTGGTGTCGACACTCAGATAGTGTGCAGCCGCCATATAACGCGCGGTGTTCAGTTCAGTGTATCGGAGGTATTGAGAACAATATTCGGTCGTGTATCGGCGGTAATTGGCTGGGAGTGGGCGGATCGATCGTTCGATGTGACACAAATACCTCGTTCTGCCACGCAATCACCCTCAGTAATCCACTATCGACCTAATTGTTTCTTCTAATGACTACAGTTGGAATCAATTATTACAATCCATTACAAGCTGTCGTTCATTTATTACCATGCCCAACTTGGCGGAAATAGAAGCCATATATCAGATGGGTACCTTTTTGTTTTCGCAACTTTGTTAATTCAGGGCGAGAGTTATTTACGATTTTTCTGTTGCAACATTTATGAGTCTTTGTTCAACATATCACTTCTTCTATGACAAACTAAATGAAGATTCTCTCTTTATTTGCATGAAACGCTAGGGAAATACGAATATCACATTAATATGTAGAAGAAAGATTACTTGTAAGGTATCTTGCTAAGGTAACTATTACCTACTTGACCTCTGTAAAATACATAATTCAACGCTTGAAAGGAAAAATTGACTAAGCGACATTGAGCTAACTTTACAGGAGAGCAGTTTAAAGTTGAAGTTTAGAAAAGTTGTTGTATATATGCCACAATATAGATGATAAAATAAGGATTCCAAAACAGTGAGAATAACGTCGGTAGGAGGATTACAAAAAAATATATGATATTTTTCAAAAAATTCCAACTTTAAACTGCTCTCCTGTAAAGTTAGTTCAATGTCGCTTGTCAATTTTTCCTTTCAAGCGACGAATATGTAACAAATGACATTCAACAGTTTAATTATGACAAGTGGAGGTAAATTTTATTATTTGGTAGAGTAAGAAATGTATTAAAAATTAAGAAACACGAATTATCACAACGAAAAGTTGCTTAAATATGAAATAAAAGTATTCTACAATTTGATCAATACCTAGATTGGATTGTTTCGTAGCATGAAGAGAAACTAACGGCAGCGCCCCGGCCGTAAACATCGCACGGTGCGCCATTGAAATGTTGTCTCTGAGGGCTATGTTTTATTGAAAAACTTTCCACGTTGTATCTTCGAGCCCCCGAGCTCGCTCATCGCCGATGTTACTAGTTATAAGAGCGGACTTGCAATTGTATTCACCCAAGTAGCTACAGTAGATATCTAATATAACTTTGAAGGTTGGGGAGCAATGTGGTTCAATTTGAATCGCTTTTATATATGTAAGTAACTGAACAATTGACGGTATTAAATACACGCTATTCTGTAAACAGTGGGAATAGGCACAAGGTGGTCTGAGTAAATCGCTCCATTAGGCAGTTAAAAGCTCGTCGCTATCGCCGGAACATAACTCAGCCACCCGTCTCCGCGCGGTCCTATAAATTACGCCTTTGTGCGAACGGGGCGTGCCTGCTTAAAATATGTACGACATTGTCTTCCCGGCGCACCTCCCCCTCTCATATCTTACACTGAAATCCAGCGAAGGTCATCTTTCAGTAAATTATCTTTGTCTTTACGGTATGGCAGACTTAGCTGCACTGTAACTCAAAACTTTATGTAGGTCAACCCGGTATTACTATGGACCCTCGTTTTAATGTTAAACTAATAAATTGTCAAGTTTATTAAGTTACTGAGGATTTGTTAGGTACGTGTGGGAAATTGAGCTCAGAATTTAACCGTAAATTTTTAATTTCTACGCTTTTTACGCTACAACTTACCTCCGAACTCCGACAAACCTACGCACACAACACGAACGCAAAACAAACACAATTTTTCGAAATAAAGTAGTGACAAAATAATACTAAAAGATTACAAAAATAATAATAAAATAAAATATATTATTTACCCGTATTTTGCATACATAAAAATATTACGCCAAACAATTCGTTTCAAAAATTAAATAATTTATTTACGAAATTAAAGTCTATTTTCAACAAAACATTGTTTTACATAGAAGCTCTTGAATGAGCCTGCGTTGACGTGTACTGTGTACCTTTGTTAATATTTGCCAACTGTCCCGGATTTTCCGGAACGTCCGGTTTCTAGGGCTTTTTCAACGTTCCCGCTGATTCACAACCGAAACCTTTAGGTACTTAACTATTGCAACGAATGCTCGCTGCAATCCCCACAGACCGAAATGTAGGTCGCTCCGAAATATGTATCAACACGGGATTACTACAATGCAGGTCTACTGGTCTCCAATAAAGAAAATTAATCGGATGACTGCCGCAGAATTGAAAAGCAAGAGATATTTTGTGTTGAATTGAAACCTATTTTATGTTCATACACTTTCAATAACTACCCACCTACTTCTATTGACCATTTGTTACAATCATTGGGAAAAGTTTCGTCTACAGAATTGCGGTCTGACTTGCGAAACTTTAAGTTCATACCATAAATATCATAAAAATGACTGCAGTAATACCACTGTAAATTTGACTTAGGTATGTTGGTACACAGGTAGTTTTATTTTAAAATTTTATACTCGTAGCTAAAATTTAGCACCAATAATATTTTTACAATTAAAAATCAAGATCGCGTTGTAAGGGTGTACTTGCATAGCGGTAGAGTATTGGACAAAAAAAATTCTTACGACACTTTTTTTCTTACGACACTTTTTGATTCTTACGAAAAGTCGTGACGACACTTTTTGCTATTGAAGTTGTAAGAAGTACAGAGATGGCGCTGTACAACTCAGTGTTTTCACGCGTTGTGAAAGGGGGCTAGACGGAAAATTACGACACTTTTTGATTCTTACAAATGACGAAACTTTTTTTGAAGTGATTCAGAGCGTTTTACAGAGATGGCGCTGTACAACAAAACAATACTTAAATCGAAAGGGACTTCGTTCCATCCGGGTGTCCCTTGACACCTCTCATTTTTTTTTATTATAGAGTAGTTGGGTATGGGAAAATCAAAATCAAAAGTATCCGAAATAGATGCTATTTTCCTGCTAGTGTCCTGATAATTCGAAAAAAAAATAGTAATATGTGAGAGTTCTCAGAAAAAAATATCAAAATATCTGCTCATTTATGGACTCAAAAGTAAAAAAGTAGTATAAAGGAGCCAAATTTCAGAAATGTTAAACTAAGGTCAAAATCTCGAATACGGTGTCACTTTTACTGATGTTATTTTTTGACATCTGGTAGGTAAACCTTCAAGCTGTCTTCCCCCAAAAAATCATCCGCTACTTATGGGACATAATGTATGAGGACTGGGTATTTGCGCGCTTCAGATGTGGCACGTT